>MQRK01076569.1:0-11887 GCA_001938485.1 Girardia tigrina
ATATATATATATATATATATATATATACGTTTGGATCGATTTTGGCAGAGATGATATACATCGCATTGATCCACGAACTGTTGAGTTTCCGGCACTGCAACGTTATGGTGATATACAACGAAAAATGTTGCCACTTATTCCGTGCTTCGCTTGCACTGTTCACAAAATGCAAGGATGTACTGTCGACCATGCTGTTGTCTATCTTGGCCCTAAGCTCTTCGCGAAAGTACATGCATATGTTGCACTCAGTAGAGTTCGCTCACTAAGAGGATTACGGATTCAGGAATTGGAATGTTCAAAGCTTACTGGAAAAATTCCTTGTAACGAAGAGGCCATGACAGAAATGCACTGAATGCGTCAACAACAACAGCTACATTATTAAATGTTTTGACTTAATTTAATTTTTGTTTTTCTTTATAAGCGTCTAAGCATTGCTCGGAACTGTTSTTTATCTTTGTATGCATTTTATATTTTTTTAAGTGTTTGTGTGTGTTGTCCATGTCTATGGGTCTATAATGAGTGTGATGCATCATATATGTAGTTTACACTACAATCAGCCTCTCATGCTCAAAATACTTTGTCTCACCTCCACGCGGTTAGGCCTGGAATTCTAAATACTTGTATTTTAGAAAACAAGTAGACAACGTTCAAATGTTAATGGTATAAAATATGTTTTGCAATTAATCATACTTCTAGTGACGTTAAAAACGTGGTAATATAAAAAGCTCTTTTTATACATATAATTATTTAGCAATACATTTATTAGTGAATGCTTTCGTACGTCGTTACCTCTGAACTTGGATTAGTGAGTATTCACAATTGACTCAATTGGGCATATTTTTTCATCATTGATTTCGTTGCAACGCGTTGTAGAGAAAAAATATGTTTTACTAAGGATAAATTTTCTAATTTACCAAGTTTTTATTTATATTTTGAGAGTCAGTTCTGTGACTCCAAATTGATTATATTCTACTATAGTGTAACTAACCAATTACAGTACATGGATTCCATTAACATAAAGAATTTAGAGTTACATTATCGAAAGCATTTATTTTATAAACCTTTTGATGCGAACATAAAATGCAGTGAAAAAGATGTTTATTCTCATAAGCAGATAAATAGTTAAAACAAAAATTTTAAGTGTATAAAAAATAAAAATTAATAAACCCCTAACTGTTTTATGAGAGTATGAAGTTACATTTTATTTATATTTGAAATAATAGAAAATGAGTTGAGTTCATAATACAAACCAAACTAAACAACTGAATAATAATCAAAATAATAATCAAGATAATAAAAATAAAACTAACTTTCACACCAGGCACACCCTGTTGACCTTCATTGCCAGGATATCCAGATAGTCCTTTCATTCCCTCTAGCCCTACTGATCCTATTTCTCCAGGATATCCCTTATCACCTTTTTCTCCCGCCGGTCCACTTATACCAGAAGAACCATCTCTCCCTTTTGGTCCCATAATTCCTTTTTTACCTATCTCCCCAATGTTTCCATTATCCCCTGATAATCCTCGTGGACCAAAAGGACCAATTTCACCGGGCTCTCCAATTTCACCTTTAACACCTTTATCTCCAGGATCCCCCGAAATCCCTAAGGATATTTTATGTCATGATAATTCAATAAGTTTATCAATAAATAAAAAAGATAAATTTTAGTTTAGAATTTTTTCTCATTAGATATTATTGTTTTATTTTCAAATTCTTCTTCACAACAAATGAGCAATTTTAAAGATTTTATTTAAAGGACATTTAATATTTTATAATATAAAATCAGTCATTATGCTGATTATATACCATAAGTGACTTTAACACTGATATGTAAAACAACCTCATTTAATCTTTATAAAAATAAATAATTTTATTATTATACGGGGTCTAACCCATTTCAGACATTCTCAGAATACACTGAAATATACCCAGAATACATAACAGGTTTATTACTAGCAGAAAGGTCTCGTTTAGTTCAGGAAGCACAGCAATTATAATTTTTTTGTTTGCAATTATAATTGCAAATTATAATTATTAGCAGTCATAAAACGACATTTAATAAAAAATTTACCATTACCTTATTTTATGAGTTTTACGATGCAATTCTTTAAAATGTAAAACTCTCATTGATTTACAAAATATAACATTTAAAACACAATAGCTAAAATGCCAAGTTTCGAAAGACCATCAACCAGGAATTTCTTCGCACGGCTATAATAACATAATGGATCTTTATATTTCTGTTTTGAAGCAGCAGCTTTTATAATTTGTTGCAAAATCGATTACATCTAGTTCTGATTCATGAACACCATATCTGGGTGAATTGTGACCCAAATCCTAACATATTTTTTCAGTTTCGAAAAGAATACCTTAATGGTTGAGACAAGGGGAATAAAATGGTAAGTTAACCATTATATAATAGGCGAAGTATTCATGTGTGTCCAGGCAATCCCGGGCACAACATTCCCGAAAATTCATTGATGAATGATTAGTATTTTAGGTGAAACAAGCTGCCACTGTATATCTTGGATAACAGAGGTACTTCCTCGCCGATAGCCACAATCAACGACATATTTTTGCATGTTTGTGAGTAACATACCATTAACTGATTTTCATCTTTTTGACAGTCCTGTTGTCCTTCTAATCCAAAGATTGTAAAAGATTTCATTAACGTAGAAGCTTTGATCAATCTGCCAACTATATTACATAAATCGCCGGGCGTATTCAGATCTGATGTCCTTTATCCGATCTGAGTTTCTTTCGTGCAATGTCCAATGTTCATTCAGGAATCTTAATATTGCTTCCTCTGATTTATTGATTGCCTTATTTTATTGGAAGGATCTCTACATTTCGGACATTATTGATTGTGGTTTTTCTTCAATGAATTCTATTAAGGATTATCCGAGTTCCTCATTGATGCTTGGCATCTTTTATCCTCTCCGTTTACCAAAGTATATGTATAAATGTATATAAGTTTATACATGCATATAAGTTAATTTATAAATGATTGTTTTGGTTGCTGATTCTGAAATATTGATTTGTCTGGCCAAGGTCAGATAATCCTCTAACCCATTATTGGCTTTATGGATTGTAGGAAAAAATGGTACCGGAAAAAAGGGTACCTATTAAGAACAACATTTTAACTTTTCATATTTTTATTAACACAAGGTGGATTATCCTCAAGACAAACTTTTTCAAAGCTGTCGTACGATTACATTCTCACTAAATTGATTAATGACTTTAAAATTTAAATCTTATTATTTTTAGCAAATGGAAAGATAAATAATTGTTAAAATATTTATTCAAAATCTCATTGGTTAAAATTTAAATGAATATTAATTATTTAAAAAATATTACTTCAATTTATTTGTTTAAATTGTAAATAAAAGTAATTAACTTATTTAAAATTTTACAATTATTTTAAATTAGAAATAAATTTAAACATTACATATTTTTAAATAATAAGAATTAAAATATTAATCAGCCATCTGGGTAGGAGAGACACAATTCTAAATCAACATACAACATTCAAACACAAAACATCAAACATTCAAAATATACCTCCAGTACCGAAAAAAAAGTACATGGAAAAAAGGTTCCGATTAAAAATCTACATCAATAAATTATAATTTTAAAATTAACTTTAGGCCATTGTAGGAAAAAATATACGTGAAGTGGGTGTCGTTGCCGCTGGTCTAGGGAATAAAACAATTAACTAAATAAATAGTTTCACTATTTTGGTTTTGATAACGTTAATTCCCTTACAATCTAATCCATTATAGCTGTAAGCTCTCAGGTTACACTAGTTTGGATTTAACTCTAAATTTTAGATTTATTTAAATTTTGTAAGTTGAATTACAAAATTTAAAACTCTCACATCATTTATTTGGTATTTAAACAAAAATCAGTTTTGAAAGTTTATTTTATTTCAGTAATTTTATTTACGTAATTTAATTTAAAATTTATATCTGATTATTGCTTTTTAATAAAAATATTTTGTTTTGATTTATTTTAATAAAATAATAACCTTTAGGGCCATGCAATCCTTGAGATCCAGGCTTCCCCATTTCTCCAGAATTTCCTTTTATACCAATTAATCCTCGATTTCCTACTGGTCCTTGAGAGCCTTCCGGTCCATTTGGGCCATCTGGACCAGGTATTCCGATTAATCCCGGAAATCCTTGAATGCCTCTTTCTCCTTTTATACCCGATGGACCAGGATTTCCAATATTTCCTGGTACACCTTGTTCTCCCACAGATCCTCGCTGACCTGTCATCCCAAGAAGACCTATTTGTCCTTGAGGTCCAGGCGGACCTACTAATCCTTCTTGTCCTTGATCTCCTATTCTCCCTGCATCGCCTTCAAGTCCTTGTGGACCTTTGTTCCCCTTTTCTCCTTTTCTCCCACGATAACCAGGAGGACCATGTATACCATCAGCTCCCTAAATTTAATTTATCTACAATTTATAAGTTATTTTCAGTTTATACAGGTAATCCTAAGGATCCAGAATCACCTCTTTCGCCATTTTTACCTGGTTCACCCTAAGATAGATCATAATGTTTTTTTATTTGAAATTTACTAACAATCTGTCCAGTTAGGCCGATATCTCCTCGAAGTCCACGGGCGCCTTGATGACCGATATCACCCATTGGTCCGGGTTCACCTTTAGGTCCATATTCTCCCATATATCCAGGCGGACCACTTTCACCAGTCAATCCTCGTTTACCTCTCACGCCTTTCATCATTATCTATGAAAAATGAATTGGTTTTACAAGTGATATGAATGATTAATGAGTAATATTTATTACCAAAATAATAATAAAAAGAAATTACTAAGAAATTTACGAAAAAGTTTTTACAAGTTTACAAATTAAATTTCATGTTTGAGACCAAAAATAAAATAAAAAAAGAAAGTTATTAGTTTTTCAAATTATGAACTTTCAGTCAAATAATGTGAAATTAAATGTAAAACAATTGAAATTAAACTTTTGATTTATATTTTGTAATTCCCAAATTGTGAAATTTGTTTACCTGTAATTCCTTTTGTTTATGGTCTCAGTGTGAATTCTGAATAAATATGGATTTGTGCTAAATAAGAAATAGTGGTTCTTTAAAATATGCTGAGTAATATACAAGTAAATTTCAAGATTTTAAATCAGAAGAGACGCTAGCTGAAAATTTAAATAAAAGAGTTAGGTTGTGTAAACGAAACTCTTTACTCATTGTTGGTTTATGGAAAAATCTCATCTCAGGAGAAAGGCGTCAGTAACCGGAAATGTTAAATAAATTGAATGATTGCAACATATACTGCTTCTACAGTGTTCGTGCTGTGATTACTTTTTTGGCCCTTACTTGAACCCAATTCAAATTAAAATATTAAAAAAAAAGAAAAATAATTAAATTAAGTAAGATAATTAAATAAATTTAATAAGTAATTTAAATAAATAATTAATCAAATATATATACATATGTATATATATCCAAAATATTGTTATAAATCCATCACGTTCATATGGTTTTGTGATGGCATAATTTAACTTTTAATTTATTTACAAGTCTTTGTAAATTAATTCTCGTCTCATTTAACCACATTAATTTCAATATTTGAATCGATATTCTTATTCACTTCAATTTCGTCCGATTTCCCCATGCTTCCTATTCGCTGTCACTGAATCCATCGTTAACCAACATTATGAATTATTTTTGAAATTTTGATCAGTGATTGGAGTTCATGTTTTTTTCTTTGTCCATTTGAATGGACCAATAATTGTGATAAGATTGACAGATCAATGTGTGTGTGGCTGTGTTGAGTGAATGTATGTGTGATTGGAGAAGAAATAATTTGTGTGCGTGTTTATAAAAAATTGATTTTTTTAAGCATTCATTTATTAATGAAATTAAAAAAATGTTATTGGTTCAAAACAAAATGAAATTTTAGTAACAATTCGTTGAATCTTTTTTGGATTGTTAAAATAATCAATTAACAAATAATTTTGAATATTGCCGAGTGAACAAAAAAATGTCCAACTCTTGTTTAATTGTTATTAACAATATTCATCGTGATTATATCGAAGAATTTCCAAATTACATCGTTCAAGGTTTCGAAAACTATCGGAATTGTTACCTAATATCGAAACAACAATTAGAAATTTCAGTCAAATCGAATGGATCAATCAAGAAAATAAAATTGATTTCAGTGATGAAGATACGAATATCAATATTCAAAAATTGATTCAACCAACATATAAAGATTTGAAAGAATCAATATAACGGACAATGAGAATGTCAAAAATAACTACGTCGTTTATATTGGAAGGCATGGAGCTGGTTATTCATCGGACTGGTTGTTAGAAGATGCTATCTTTTCAGCAAACAACATGCTAACGATACTCACCCAAACATCTTGGCATGAAAACAATTCTTTGGAATCACTTCCAATAAATATAATCACTCCCGCTAACTCAACCTACTGGAACAAGATTCTTTCTTCATTGAAGGATCTGGAAACCTAGCTCGATCGTATACGCGTATTTTCATTCTCATCTGAAAGTTCAACTAATAAAGACATGGAAAAATTTTGCCGAATTCTTTATGAAAAATATCAACCAGTATTAGTTAATGATGATATATTGAATTGTTCTCAAAGTATTGGTATTCTTCAATTACCGGAAAAAACGTATTATTCGATATTTTTGATGAAGTAAGCTGTCAAAGTGGTTTACTGGCATTGAACGGATTTAATTTGGTTGTTGACAGTGGATATAAACGAGCACCAAAATTTTGTAATTTCCTTCAGAGATTAGAAAAAAATTAATACGTATATTATGACTTCGTGGAATGGAACAAACTTATTTGGAATAGAAAGTTTACTTGATTTTAAACCCAAAGATACAAAAATAAATGATCTGTCGTGACCACATCTGAACTATTGTATATTGCCGGGGGTAATTATTGTATATTGTAATTATTGTATATTGTCCTGATCCATCAGTCGAAAAGGAAAGAGTTGATTGTAAATCATTCTTGAAATTAATTTATAGATAGAAGCTCAAAAGATTTTTCAGCAAATCAAACAATTAGACATTCCTCTTGTTCAAATGTTTCGCGATGCTAAATTAATAAACCAACATCAGTTATACTTTAAACTAAGTCAAGGATGTTTAGATGCGTATCAATTATGACCATGTAGCTCAGAAACTTCCGGTGACACTAAAAGATATGTTGACGAATGGAAAAAGGAATCGAAAATGAAATCAATTTATTTTGATGAATTAGTAAAAGATAATTCTAGCGAAATACTATGTAAAAGACCGGAATCAATAGAAGAGATCATCAAGAAAAGGAAGCTGGAATTCTACGGTCATCAAATAAGAAAACAAGCATTAGCAAAGGTTATTATTGAGTCAAGATCAACTAATTATTAAAATAATATATTGCATATTAACTAATAACACTATTAAAAAGAGCAAAAATAGTCAATAGTATGTATGGTATAAATTAAAATTTTAATTCCGATCGGAATGCACTTTTGAATTCTAACATAAATAGTCTATATCAGTCTAACCATAAACGTTCAACAAACAAAACGATGAATAGAAGTCTGGATAAAACTTACAGAACATATAATGAAGGTTTATGGAGTCAAAAACGTTAGTCAAATATTAGAATAAATACATTTATATTTAAAATATTCATGAATTTAATCTAACGACCTCATTCAATAATTATTAAATATATTACAAAAAACATAATATAAAAACATCTTTCAGTAACATTTTATTTTGAACAAAATAACGAGATTAGATGCATCAGTAATAGAAGAAAGAAATTTATTAATCTTTTATTTCTAACTGAAAATGTTTTCGCGTAAGTATAACGGATAATGAAAATACAAAACATATTCTGAGTCATCTCAATTTGGTCAAGGATGGTTTCTTCAAACATTATCCTCTTTGTCTTATTGAACTCCAGTAGAACTTATTTTCTATTTCTGGAAAACGAATTTTCAACCTTCTTTAATTTTCTTTTTCCATTCTTTGTATTAACTTACTTTCTATCTAGGTATATATATGTTTCCATGGAATTTAGAAACATGTTTTTGAAAGCTCGATCGATTTTCTTCAAACTTTGCACACTTACTCATTCTCGTTGACAATAAATGATAATGTAAAAATTTGATCGAAGAAAACTTTTTAAAATCCCTAAATCGGAAAAAAACGGAAAATTCGGAGTTCCCGAACAATATTAATTGCAAGATATCTACTTATAAATTATAAGTAGTTTATATTAATTTTTAATGTGTTTTTTAATTAAAGTTTTTTAAATTTTACAAATTTTGTTGGCAAAGTAGAGTTTTGTCTACATAAAGAATGGATATAAAAAATTTAATTTTTTGATTTACTAATTCTTATTCAATTTTTTTAATTTATTAATTTGGACGACTTGTATTAAATTACATGTAACAACGAATATCAAACCTGCAAAATTTATTTTTCAACACAAATACTTTCTTAATAGATATTATTTAAACAAAAATATAAAATATTTAACATGTAACATTACATTCAAATTCTTTATAATTTAATTATAAAATTAATCAATCCTTTCTTGAATCTACTCAATCAAGTGTTTGAAAAACTCAAGTGGTCTGCTAAATTAAATCAATGAAGTTATTTTCTTTATTTCCAAGTATTAACAACATTAATGTGGTTTTTTGAACACTTAGTATTATTACAATTAGAATCGTCATTACAACAGTTCTTCAAATCACTTTTGGTATTTGATAATTAATAAATATTCTTTCTTAATATATATTTTTCTGTCTGTCATCCTAGTTTTTTGAAAACAAAGGAAAATATTTGTAATATAAATTAATCATCAAAACTCTCATTCGTTAAAATTAAATCTAAACATTTAAAAAAAGAAGTACCAATTAAATTAATATATAAAAAATTTAAATTACACTATAAAATTAAATATTACATTTGAAAATTTCAAAATTACATTTGGAATATATTTTTCATATTTGTACTTTAAAATTAAATTAAATTATTTTTAATTAGTAAGAATCAAAGAAAATATCAATCATCCATATGTGCAGGAGAGGCACAATCCGAATCAACATACAACATGAAAATCAAAAAACAAAAAAACAATTCAGAACATTCCTCACATCAAGAAAAGTTTGAAAAGTTCTGCTTGATAAAATTTCTGATAAAATTTTTATTGTCTATTGTCCAAACTTTGCTCGACAAGATTTGAATACAAATTTTACAAGAAATTTATGTTATTTCCTGATTAATCCTACACTTTTGTTATCTATAGATAAATCTATGTTTGCATGATCAGTAGTAAATTGTTAAAATTAAATGTAAATTTCTTTTGAAGACATAAAATCATTAAATCATATCGATTAGTTAAACATATTTGAAATGTCCTCTTCATTGATCTAAAAAGGCTCATCTCTGTGAAATTGAGTCACACATTCCTCTTTTACTTCTCAACCATTTCTCAAATAATGGAACCCTTCTGCAAATATATCATTCGTGTTGATTTTATTAACACTCACCTTCATAATTACTTTATCTGCAAAATCACATGAATTTTAGACTTGGGTATCTTTGAAGCCATTTGCTGGTGTTTGTTTGTTCATAAATTGTTGAAGACTCTGTCGGGGGTGATATGTCTCAATACTAATAATTCTTATATCTAAATGAAGATGACTTGAAGGCCATGTCAAATTTACAAGTCAGAATATTCACAATAAAAATTAACATAAAATAAAATAAAATAAATCTCAGGTATTTTAATTAGAACTTATCAATGTTTGGGTTAGGTAACTTTATACTACCTTTGTGAATTTGAATGAAAATAATGGATATTTTTGACGAAATAATTAGTAAATGCACTAACTAAATGTTCTGAAAGTCTTTGGCGAAACAAAGCCTGTCGAGCATGAGGACTTCCAATTCCTACGTTAATTGGTAAAATATAAACTTCTCCAGGTGGACCTTGATTGCCATGTTGACCTGGCAATCCATGTGAACCATCGGAACCCTAATAATATTGAACAGAAATTGTTTGTCAAAATAATTTAATATACCGCTGATCCTTTTTCTCCAGGGTCTCCTGGTTCGCCCATTGCCCCAGGTTCGATCTATACATTTATACAAAATAATTAAAATCATTAATTAATCACAATTTGATGTTTATAAATTTTTGAATTTTTAAAAATTATATCATTTCAAACAGAAATATATTTGAATTATTATTTTAAGTAGAGTTGGACAGCTTTATTGTATACTTCATAGTGCCTTGCGCTCAAATTTAATGTTTCGAAAAAGGGGTCTATTAAAGATACATAATTGTAAAGATACATAATTGTATACTGAAACGGTTCCGCGAAGGGAACCAAACGCGTCTCTTGAATATCTCGATGAACGCTCATTCCCTTACGCCTGGTTGAAAGCATCTTTCATAAACAAATTAATTTGTATTTTAATAATAGTTAATAAGAAATTAATTATCAACTTATTGTCATTAATTAAATTTTTATTTATCTATTTAAATACATCTATCCACCGATTTACACGGTACTTGTTTTACACGTTTTCGCTATTAAAATTAATGTTTAAAAAGCTTTTTAGTATAAATTAATTTTTAAAAAAAATGGAAATTAATAAAATAACAATTTGTTTCATGTTAAACAGATTTAAATTTAAATTAAAATATACATCTAAAAGCGAAAACGTGTAAAACAAGTACCGTGTAAATCGGGGGATAGGTGTAGTTATTTTGGTAGCATAAATTTTATGTCTTTCGCACAAAGAAGGATTAGACAAAAATATTTTTTATTAATCTGAAAATATTTACACTACTGAATTTCTGGTTACTCCGGGTAACATGACAATATTTGCCAATACAAATATTTATGTCATTCACAAAGTGTGCACCCACAGTATCAGTGCCCTTTTGTCAGTTGAGCGGCAGCTTATTGAGACTATTTTAATAAAAATTTGGTGGGCAAGAATGTAAAAATTCCTGGAAGTGATTTTTTCCCCATGAAAAAGTTTTTCAAATTAAGGAATAAATGTAATTGTGACAAAATAAATCATTTTAAAGTGAAAAATGTTAAATACTCTCAGGTTTGGTTGCCCTCCGTCCTCCCTCGAATTATCCTAAATTAAATATATAAATTTTATAAATAAATAATAAAACCATACTTCTTCATTAAACATTAGTTCAGATGGTTTATCACAAGGTTCTACAAAATATTCACATTGTTTATAAGCTGCTTCAATCCCAAGAACAATCAAAAAACTTTCAATCGCTCCCTTAATCCAGTAACTAAATAAGGTAGAAATAGATTATTAATCATACTGAAAATCCTTTTTCGGAAAATATTATTGTTCCCGAGTTACTAAATCGTTTATTATTGTTGTTCCAACTTTGAACATCAATTTCGTTACAATCAATAAAGAGTTTGACAGAAGACCTTTGTAAACTAAATGCTAAGTGATGCCATCTATAATATGTTTGATAAGATCAATTATTCACAATTGACTCTCACTTTCCATCATCAATCATTGAGTTGAATATTAGAGTGTTTCTATTATTATTTAGTAACATATATTGTAAACTTATTTCTTTTCCAAGTTTTAAACATAAAACAGTTTCTCCATCCGAATTCGTGACATAAAATACTTCTTCGGTTACTGATTGTGGAATTCTAACCGTTAAGAGTATCGAAAATTCTGAAGGCAACCCGCCTAAAGCAAGTGTAATATTAGGCATTATTGTTAAAATTATAAAAATATAAATAATTGTAGGGGTTATCTAAAATTACCATAATTAATAAAGTTTAAAATATCAAAAATATAAAAT
>MQRK01076639.1:0-12167 GCA_001938485.1 Girardia tigrina
ATTCAATGAATCAGAATTGGATTTAGAATTATAAGTATATCATTAGAGAAAAATACTTATATGGACTGTGCTTATGACACCTTTAGCAAAAAATTTTTAGAGACAGATGGTAAAAATTAAAAAGAAAAATTGAAGGCAGTAAAGAAAATTCATTGAATGATAAATCAAATTCATTGAATCGGACAAAAAAATATGATGTGCTTAATGTAACTATACCATTGTTTTCCTATCAACTGTTAGAATAAAATTGTTTGTTTATGAATTCTCTATAAACATTTTATACAAAAAAATTGAAGAAATTACATAGTCACGATGTTTCTAAATGAAGATAGATATCGTTTAAACGTTTTTAAAACGTTTTTTATACTAAACGAAGACCGTTTAAACGTTTAGAAAATTTTAAAACGTGCCCACGTCTAGTCACCAATATAAACATCATACAAACAACAAACTTATAACATTATGAATTTTCTCTCACAATTACAGTTGACAATGGTTTGTACATTTTGAGAGAACATCTTTGAACATTTTAGTATATTTTGCAAAATAGACCAATCCAAATACCCTTTGCAAAATGCATTGAGCTTAGAGGGACTATACAATAGAGATTTATCCTGGAAATAGTAAACCATATCATAGAAGCAAACAAACCATTCTCTACCTCTACGCTTAGTAACTGTGTTCATGAAAAATGCATTGTTGATGCGATAACCTGATTCAGTAAATTTCAGTCCGCTTTTGAAATACCAGAATATACATTTGTACAAATTCATAACTGTAAAAATTTATAATTTAAATTTTAATTGGAAATTGAATTTTGGTTATTTAAAAAAATAAAATGAAAGTCACGTACCAAGAGTCATAAGCGCGAGTGAAAGTAGAGTGAGACACACTAAAATTATGTAGTATTATCTGGCTAACTGGGCGTGGTAAAACATTCATTGCTACTTTCCGAACATGTATTATGTTAATACGAAAATATTAATTTTCAATGAAAAAACAATAAAAAGTATGCGTACAGTCAAGTCCGTATATATCACAATTTTCGTAACCATGAAATATTAGTCCATTTTACATTGAATGTCATTCACTCTTCCCTCGTCTCAGAGTCTCAACATTACCATCACCGGAGCACTTTACATCGACCGCGCAGCGCCCACTCTCGCACCAACATTTCTGGTAGCAGAGCCTGATTACAGGGCTCTGGTGTGGAATGTCCTGATTCTGCGTTTCAGACATTCTTCCCCCCGATGGAAGATGTTTTGATTGTGTCTTTAATATAAGAGTATATGTGTGGAATGGTTTTCATTTTTTAGCATTGATCTGTGGGGGATTTAAATATTATGAAATTTATGATGAAGAGAGAGACTCCAAAAATCAAGGGGGTTGCAAAATTTTAAATCAATAGATGAAAATAAATTAAATAAACAAAGATCGTGGGAGTTAAGAAATATGGTTGCGAACTTCGAGCGATGAGCAATACCGACAAAACATTGTGCCCAGCACCGAGTTAAAGCTCATCACTCGAAATTGGATGAATGATGATAGTTTGCGTGAAATTATATTGTAAATGAGTTTAAGGAGCCTAGACCCCGGATAGAGGCACATACTACAAAAATCTATAATTGAAAAAAGAAAGACGGAATAAACAAATTACCGAGACGATCAGAGAGATCAGTGAATCCGTTAGCAAAGTCGAAAAAATTGTGATTGTCAAGGCAAAAATCGTTATCAAAAACAAACAAGTTATGGAGAAACAGGTTGAGGAGCCACAGGTGGTAGATAAAGGACAATAGATGGCAGAATAGCAATTCGAAGTGTATTGGTCACTCGGCAGGACAAAGTATGGATGGTTGGGCGGTGAGGATGGCAAGCGCCAACAGAGGTCTTAAGATTCGAACAAGTCAATTCGACTTGGCGCAACTAGTCGTGGATGGCAGTTCAGAAAGGACCGAGTCAAATCAGAGAACTATAAGAGTCGAAAATATCAAGGGGCAAAAGTAAAATTAAATTCAAGCTATTCTCAAAACATCGGTATGTCCCCTACCGTTGCAGGTATTACCTCCAAAGTTGTTGAAGAAGCACCTGGAAGTATTGTATTTATTGGGGTATTATTGATAACCCCTCAAAAATGCCTTTTTTGAGCCTTTTTGAAAATAGTAAAAAATCGACTAAAATAATTAATTTATTGACTAAAATATTAGAATATAGTCCAAAATCGATCAAAATAATTGATTTATTGACTAAATTAGTCAAAATTCAATAGACATTATTGATTTAGTATCCAAAATTTTCAAAATATATATTATTAATAAAGAAAATGAGAATAGGAATCGAAAAAATCAGATAGCAAAAAGCTATACCGTAGTATGGCTAAAATATATTAATAAAAATAAAAATAAAAGTATTTACATAATAAAAATTAAATTCATTTTGCTTTGTATTTTAAAATAAAATATATTTTTTGGCTAATTCTTTTTTATTAAATTCTATTTATTAAATTCTATATTATTTACAGGATATCTTCTCTTATTATCATAACCAGAAGAAGCTTTTTTAGTTCTTGATACTATATTAATTTCATGTTTTTTAGATACAATATGTTTTTCCTCTTTTAGTATTAAATCATTATTAAATAATATATTAATTCTATTATCAAAAGTTACATCTTTTACTCCCTTACTTTTACAAGTTTCTCCCTTTAAATTTTTTTCAAGCAAAATATGTCTTTCGATTTTATATCGGTCATTTCTTCAATAACTTTTTTCCCCTCTAAATCATCTTTAAATTTTCCTAAATCTGTAGGATGTAACTAATCATTTAGCTTATCATATATATTTTGTTAAAGGAATATTCTAAAATATATAATAATGTACATAATTTAATATTTGTTTAAGTTTGAAAAATAAATAAATCATAAATCGAAAGCGTTTATGTTTTAATTGCAAAAAATTATATATTGTTATTAATATAAATAAACAAGATATCAAAGAAGATTTAAATAAATAAAAGAAAAAGAGAAGTATAAATATTTAAAAGAAAATAATAAATTAAAATTAAAAAATAAAATTAATTAATTAATAAATGACCTAATATAAAAGGTCAAAAGAATTATTTGAAAATTAATATTTGAAATAGAATCTCGCCCAGACGACATCTAAGTGTCGCATAAATTAAACGCCAAAAGTTATGTTTAAAGAGCGAATTCGAAAGCTCAAAATAAAGAGAAAAATACACTGAAATAGTGCGCAATTGAGTAACTGAATTTAACAATCGGATCGAAAGGATTTAGACAAGAGTAAAAGAGAAAATAAAAAGAAAAAGTAATCATTGAAAATAACTACTAAAAGATCATATATTTTTATATAAACACACTGTAAAGTGTGAAGCTAAACTTCAAAACATATAATTAACCCGAGTTGTCGTTAATGGATCTCTGTCTTTAAGTATAAAATCGGCCAGGGGTCAATAAAAAATTACTCGTTACTTATATAACATTATTACTTGTAATGAAATTGTAGATATATATAAAATACATTTTTATAAAATAAAAAGAGATAGAGTTTTCATCCCACATCTTTTCACCTATCGATGAAACCATTGATTTGTGTGAAAAGATGTGGGATGACAACTCTAGCTCTCTGAATAAAATAATGAACAAGCAGGCACTGAAAGAACTTCTTAAATTTTATAATCTTAATCTTAAAAAACGTGAAAAAAGTTTTTTGTTGTTTGTTGTATTTCCAAAAGGGATACTAAAATATATGCACTCTACAAGAAGATTAGTAAGTGATGTTAAAGCGTGAATTTCATTCAACAACGAAGCAAATGAAAAGCAATTATTGAAGTGAATGGTAAGTACGCTTAGGAATAATAAAAAAGCCACCATAATAACGCATCAAACCCATAAATATTTCTAATGATATCCATATATAAGGATACAAAATACAATTTTTAAAGATATTGTATCTCTGGATAGATTTATCTTCTAACCTTCTCTTTTATTTGTGAGTGTTTGATGGTTTTTAACTTTGACATAATCTTTGATGAAAACACATTTTTTGATGTTCAGGTTTTCCTTTTTTAAGTTGTTCTTTTAGAAACCAATATAATACTAAATAATCATTTTTATCCAAATCACCAATAAATCTGACTCTTGCATCCTACAATTTTCTGGTACTTTGGTAAATCAGCTATCCAAATTGTCTGTTAAACGACAGGGTCGAAAGATCCAAATTTACAAAAATCAATATATAAGGTTGTGTTCTCCTCAGAATTTAATATTTAACAAGATATTAAGTCTAGAGCTTCTTAAGAAACCATCGGAGTCCGATGCTACCATCATTTTTCTCTTACCTATTGTGGATCAAAACAATATTGCTAAGCGAAATTCTAAGGTTCATCACATCTTTATTTAACTTTAATGATCCACCAGGCATTACTCTAAAGCTAGCTTACCATCTACCGCAAAGCGCCGTGCTTCATAACTGGGATCTAATTCTAGTTCCTCTGACCAGTCACATGGACTTAACATTCAATATCATTGCTAGTTTTGTAAGTTGATTGTGAACCCCCTGATACTATGAATTTACAGCCGACATTTCTGATCAGTATTTCTGTTAACTTTCAGACATTTTCTGCTATAGACGAACTCAAATTCCTACTAGTTTCCCAGTGATACTACATGGAAGTATGTATGAATGGCTCGGAAAGGTTACCAATGTAACAGGTCCTCAAAGAAATTCAGTACCGATTCGCTCACAATATAATTAAAAGTTAAATAATTAAATAATTCTTAATTTTAAAATTTTTACTTACTGATACTTTTTACTGATTTAAATTATTTATTTACATTTTTACCACACTGAGTGCTGGTTGTATGGTTAAACCCAAATTACAATCTTACCATTTTAAAATTGTTGAATAAAAGTGTAAAAATATTGTTCAGAAATAGAGGGTTTGTCCGGACTGAATGAGTGGCAATTTAATAAATATTTTTATATATTTTTAGAATTAAAAATATTTTAAAAAATAAAATAAAAGGAAATTAAATTTTTACTTAGTAAAGGATTGTTATTTAAAAAGTAAAAATAATATATTAATTATGATGATAAAAATGTTGCTTATAATGTATAGATTGTTTTTAAGTTGATTTAAAGAAGGTTTTAGTATCTACGGTTATTAATTATTTAGTTAATTATTTAAGTATTTAGTTATTATAAACTATTTCGTATTGACTGCAAAAAAATATTTCCTGATTACTGGTATGAAGAGTCAATGGAGAATTTGAAACTTACATATAGTAATTCCCAAAAAGCTGTAGAGGACTTCAAAAACAACTATTAAAAAATAATCTAGAAGATCGAAGAAAGAATCGTGAAAGAATCACACAAGAACCAGAAAAAGTTGTCGGTAGGGCTATAAGTTTTGATAATGATGCGCGAGACGGAGAACAGGTTCTTTTTGACATCTTTGAAAGAGCATATGAACTAAAGATACGAAATGTGACGAGAGCAAACGGTGGATAATTTTATAATACTTAGGAAGAAAACTTGATGGTCCACACTGGCTTTCGGAAAATTGATCAAGCAACAGATGAACGCTCAAAAAATATTTTAATAAATTGTTTGATTATTTTTGCTTTGAGGTGCTTGTTTATAAAAATAATTCACCGCATTTAACAAATTGATAAGATTGTAACATACTTATGTAATAAAAAATAATTACAAATAGAAAAGAAATTTTTGAAAATAAATATTTCATTTACAAAATTAATGAAATCAAATATAATGAAAGAAAAAAATAATAAACCAAAAAAATCATAAATTAAAGCAAATTATTTGAAATAATTATGAATAATTTATTCATTAAATGAACATATAACATATAATTGGATGATTATAGTTTTTCATAATGTTTCAAAAACATATATTGTGATGAATATTTTTGAATGGTGTTTATTGCATGTTGTTTGGTATGTTGGTATGATTGTGTTTCTCCTACCCAGATGGATGATTCATATTTTAAATATTTTCAAACGTCAGATTATTGAATCAATTTAAAAATTTAAAAAAAAACAACTTTTAAAATTTAATTAATATATCATAAATAATATATTTGAGATATTTTTTTATTATTATTTTGTAATTGAAAAAATTATTTTGTAATTGAATTGTAAATTAAATTGTAATTTAAATTTGTTGGAATAATAATACGTTTAGTAGTAGAATTAAAAATTTATCAACCAAGAACGATGAATAGTTACAAAAGTCTTGTGAAGAATTGTCCTAGTGGCGATTCAAGTTGTGACATCAATAAATGTATTGAAAATCCAATTAGTGTTCTTAATATGTATAATTTATTTTTTCAAGATATTTATTTTATTTTGTATTTCAAATTTTTAAAAATAAATTGCTGTCGTATTTTGCCAAGCACAAACCCTCCTTAAAATAACACAAAATAAAATGAACTAGTCTAGTGAACTTTCTTTATAGTAGTGCTTCTAAACCAATGGGTTCCCAACCTCCTTTTACCCACGGGCTCCTTTTCTTAGTTACAACTTGCCAATGGACCCCCTTTTATATTTTTTGCGGTTGAAAATCCATTTATGCACTTACACATGCAGTTATATAACACGCACAGAACGGAAAAAGAAACAAGACGTTATTACAATACATTTATTGAGCACCACATTACATAACAAGATCACAAGTCGAGTCAAAATTGTTCCCAAATTGTTGTTGATCTCCTTGTGGACCGATAGAACATCGCAGAAACTAAAACATAACAGAAAGAAAAACAAACAAAGTCATTTAAAAATTCACCCGTTGAGAGAGATCAGACAAATGCCCCTTCCCTGATAGGGCATCGTATGGCGCATCCATGACGGTGACCCGTCAGAATACGACATACCCCTCAGAGAAATTCTGAACACTAAAAAAGATAAAAGTTAATTAAAATGAACCCAAAAAATAATGAAGTTCCTTGCTGAATTATCCAATAGGGTTGGGAGGTCATTCGACCCACTCCTGAAAGATCTTCGCAAAACGAGTTCATGAGCGAAACCAGCAGAATGATAACATCTCCCTGAGAAAAGATATAGCCCCTGAAAGATTCAACAATTAATTAAAAGTATAAAGAGAATTAATTAAAATTACCATGAGTCAGCCGTAACTCCAAGAATAAAAATCAGGCGATGATTCCACATGAATCATCCTGAATCACCAGACATCTAAAATTAACATACAGTCACAGAATTCTAAAATAAATCAAAATTTACTTTCAAAAATCGTGGACACTTGGGCACGCGCACCACAGACATGGTTCCAATGAGCCAACCACCATTCTAGAAATTTTCAAATTACTTGCTGGCGACGGTGATTGGACGAGGCAGGACATCACCACACGAGGTCTAAGGTATAAAAATTGCAGACATTTTTCGAATTGCGAACAATATTGAAATAATATTATTGACGAGAAACTAAATACTGTGACTTACTTTGAAGCGACAACAAAACAGTAACACAGGACCGAAGGAGAACAATAACGAACAAGTATAACACAAGGCAACGCAGAGACACTAATTTCGAGCCTACCAAAACTAGTACGGGCCAAGACAGCGAACGAGATTCCACGGTAATAACGAACGATCAGGAGAGAGACTTTGAATAACCAACGTGTCGACGGGCGAAAAAGGCAAATCAACCGATAAATACTAATTACCGAACTATCCTCTGGATCCCATGCACTTGTAATTATTATTATCATAGCTATCTGTCAACTATTGTTTATTCCGCTAAACCTGAATAAATGTATTTTATAATGAAAATTTTCTCTTTTAATTACTAATAACCTACAAATCCAAATCTCGGTCGTCTATCACCCCAAGCTAGGCGGATCCTCTCCAGTCATCGTCGTCGCCTCATTATATCCTTGCGAAATTCTATATGGAATTCGGCGATCAGCTGCAAACGACCTTTAATTTGAAGTGAATACTGAGTCGAAACCTAAGGTGAAATATTCAAACAAATATTTTCTTCTTAATAAATCTGTGGAATTAGTCTAAATTGGATGTCGTTTTCAGTCGAAATTAATAAGAATTTAATTAAATTCAAGTATTATTCTAAATTGAGTATTATAATAAAATTCACAGAGAAAAGAAATTCTTCGGACATTACTGATTATTCTTTTTTATGAAAATTTTAATTTTTTAACGCAAAATTTAACTGAGAATTCTACTGAAAATGTTAATTGAATTAAGAATCTCGTCGAAAATTCTGCGAGTAAATATTTAATGTAAATTATCAAAATTTTAAAATCTTCAGATCGGTAGAAAAAAAATCTTAAATAATTGTATACTATTTCTAACAAAATTTTTCCTTATATTAGAAAATTTCAATCGGTGAGTAAAAACATTCGACCAATTATTAAGAAATTCTCTTTTGATAATACTGAGGAACCTTATAATAACGAATATTAATATTATAATAATAAATATGTAATTATTATCCAGATAGAGATAAATTCCAATATTAATCATTGATGATATAAATGATAAAACCCAAATAATATAAACATAAATGATGTGGTCTATAATAAATGTATAATACATGATAATAATATATAATAATAATATTTCATGATTGTAGATACGACAGTGCCACAAGTCCGCACGCAGACACAACATTGCCGCAAGTTGGATCATACATGTCATACCACAGTGTTACAAGTACTAATTAATGACACAGCGATTATACCTCACACAGGCATAAATGATGTATTCATTGAGGAAAAACATACGTTTACACAATAAGGAAGCATCCCCGATCGACGCTGATCTAGGCGGGAGCCCATAGCCCGTCCTGTTTTTAATCGAACCCGCAGGCCCTTCGAACTTGGCGCTGCTAGTCAGATGTCAAGTGAGAAGAGGCGTCCGACCCGCTTACAAATAAAATCACTAAAGGGAGTCAACAAATTTCTAAAATGACATTTGTTTGTGGTTGACCCTTAATAACCACTGGGATCTCTTGAACTTGCAAAAATGATTTAACTCGAAAGGGTTGTGACATATTCAAAACTTTCTCAAAGAACCTGCGTTCCACCCGATACCTGAGTTCCCCCGAGAACCGGACGGTAGTAGCAGAGGCTCGTAGTTGATAATCTGAAAGCTCGGTCTCATTGTGCTGTGCCCAGTGATATTTTTAATTGATTGAGGAGATTATGATCATTTTTGTCATTATTATTTTATTATATCGCTTTTACATCAAGTCAAATCGAAATGAATGTTTAAATAAATCTAATATCAAACAAGAATATCATTTGGGAAATGCAAATGATACAATCGTTATTTAATAAAAAAAATCTTGTTCGAGATACATCGTGACAAATCAACAGTGTTTGAGCAAAATTAAACTTACAAAATTAACTGTGCAAAAATTTGCTCGAACATTGTTAATTTTATAAATGTAATTTTGCTCGAACATTTTGTGGATTATTCAATAAGTTGCTCCTGCATTATTATTTATTCATCAGCATTTGTACTCTGAGTTTGTAAACTTGCAAAAAGGTTCAACATCCAGTCGAGAATATCCTAATGAAAAATGTCTTCGTATCTTTGATTAAGGTCCGAAGGAAGAGCTGTGAAGTGTTGACAATAAGCAATCAAATCTAATCTGTTTTGCAATTTTGAAAGATTTGGAAACTGAGAACATTCTCCTCTTCCCAAGTTTTGTTTGTATAGCAAAAGTTTTGCAACAAAGGCAGATATTACACTTTTAGTTTTGATTAAATTTTTTGTTTCCACTTGTAGTTTCAAATTATTCTCGTTACATGAGCGCAAATCAATCAGTCATAAGAAAAGTAAATTGTGGCAAATCATTGTCTTTACTCTCCAAGAATTCCAATTCTGAATTAATGAGCGAATAGAAGCGATCCAAACATGCACTTTTAGATAAGCAACGTACTTCTTTGTTAAGTAGTAAACAATTATAGTCATCATTATTTTCCAAACAAAGTTCAACAAATAATTTATCATTTAAGGCATTCCTTTTGCTTTTTATTAACTGCTCTAATGACATAATTTAGTGATTCATGCAAACGTTCACTAAGTTTTTTGCAACCAAATGATGTTGATGAATGACACAATGTACCGATAATAAATTAGCTATAGCTTGTTTCATTATTTTTGAGTATCAGGAAGTTTACTTCGATGGTGAAATATGGAATAGGTTATATTATATGGAACAGCAAAATGGATAAGTCCGACTATTTATAATGAAAGCAACGATACAAATTTTCTTTCATCCTTCTAATACCTCAACGTGGTGGTCCTGAATAATAGGGAAATTGCAAACAAACCGACACTGAAAGATGTACTCCAAGTAACTAATTACAACCCATGATAAGGCATTTTAATACACACTTCAGCCACAAACATAGTCAGGATAGAGAACGTTGTTAACTGTCACAAAAAAAGATTTTCATGCTAAACGGGTTTTAAAGATATGTTTATATAATTACTGAGGAATATTATAAATTTTAATATTATAATTGTATAAATTAATAAATTTATTAAATATTTGTATTCCATGAATTGAAAATATTTATGTTCAAAAAGTAAAATTATATTATATATAAATAAAAGATATAAATAAATATAGAATGATAGAAAAAAGAATAGAAAGGCAAACAAGTTAATTATATTTTTTTATAGATAATTAAAAAGTTAAAAAAATAGTTAATTAAAAAAATAGTTAATTAAAAATAGTTAATTAAAAAATTTTATAGGTAAAAAAACCAAGAAGATTAAAAAAGAATTAATAATGTGAAAAGGAAAACAAAAATTTGAATCCGAATCCGAATCTGAATCTGAATTAGAATGTCAAACTGATAAAAAATTTAATAATATAAAATTCATAAAGTTTATTATATCGTGAGAAAAAACAATAATAACCTTAAAGTTGGGAGCGGCTATGTTTATTAACAAAAAATGTGGAAGGTTACATTTAAAGGAAACAAAAAAACAATATAAGTAGAAGGAGCAAAATGGGAACAGTCGCGGTAGAAATATATAATAGAAATACGATATAATATGGCAACAGAACCGGTTACCATGGAAACGGTCACGGTTACCATAGCAATGGTTCCGATCACCATAATAAAGGTTCCGATTACCCTAACAACGGTTCCGATAACACTAGCCTAGGTAACAACGGTAATCAAGGTCTTAGTTACCATAGCAACGGTAACCAGGGGACATTTTTCATTAGCAACAGATACAGTGATTTAATTTGGTTGTAACCATGGTAACAGTTACCGTATCCGTAGCAACTGTGATCCTTTCCCTAGCAACCAAAGAAAAAAATGCTCATCGATCACCGCACAGTGCAAAAATGTGCTAATCGATACTTTTAAAGTGCTAATCGATAATACACATTGTGCCGCGCCTTTCTAATGTGCTAGCACAGTGATTTCAAGCTGCACATGTGTAAAAGTGAAAAAATCAATACATATTTTTTTTAAAAGTACTAGTGTCAAAAATCGATATCATGTATTTGATGCACATTTTGATTTTCTATCTGAATGTGCAATTAGAAATTTCATATATTGATTAATTTTTCCTATAATTAATATAATGTGCAAATTTACACAAAATGCACATCGATTTTAGAGGTACAAGGAAGTAGAATATCAAAAAAGTGCTGATAAATCGATTTTTTCGTATATATATATATATGAAACCCCTATGATATAAGTATGTTATTTACCATCAAACAATACCTCATGAATCGCTTAATGTACCTAATTAACAATCAAAAGTACCATGGTTACCGTAACCAAGATACATAACCTTTTATTTTACATGTAAAAACTACATGTATTAAACTCTTATTATACTTAAAACGTGCATAGACATTATACATAACATGTACATGATCTGCTAAAGTAGCTGAGCCTAGACATCACCCATCACAAGTACCTTGGTAACCATAACCATTTGACATAACCTTAATATTATATATAACAACCTATGGAATACTTAAAACATTCATAGACTTTCTACACCACCAGACCCCCGGGGGGATCGACATCTACGTACCTTGCGAGAGTTCATTATATTCAATTTTATATATATATATATATATATATATATATATATATATATATAT
>MQRK01076641.1:0-13012 GCA_001938485.1 Girardia tigrina
CACAATGGCTCTAATCCGATCTACAAAGAAGTTTTAAGATCAAGTATTTTACAGTTTTTCTTGAATCAAATGAAAAATATCGTGTTGACAAGGGAACTTCAATTCGATCCTCTAAAAATAATTTCAGAACGACTGATTGAAGACAAAAAGAATGCCGAATTGTTAATGTTGATGGATTTGATAATTAAGATTCAAGTTAGTAAAGTAAAAGAAATTATTTTCCAAGATTTACTCAATGAAGAAATTATTCCTGTCATTTTTGCAAGAGTATTCTTGAAACAATATAAATTTTTGAAAATATTAAGCCATACCTATAGTGATATTTTAAAAGATTACGAAACTAGTTTTCTCTTTTTACACGACTTGTATTTCGATCTTATCAATCGAGCTCACTTTAAAATTCATCTTTATGATGATTGTAAAGATATTCAAAATTTAATTGATGTTGGTCCTTTTAACGTCGAGGCGGGACAAATATTTGACGCTCAAAAACCAGATAAAGATAATAAAAGAACCTCTGCTGAGATACAACAATAATGCCAATTCGCAATTGAGTCTCTATCCCTTTCATAGTTATTTAAGAGATCTTGGACGATTTACCAGGGGTATTTCATTACTTTGAGGACATTGTTAAATTCAGCAAAAATAAAACAGAACTTTCATCGTTATTCATAATTGTTCACAGATCCTATTAACAACATTAATATGAGTTTTACAACATTTATTAATATCACAAGCGCATTCACTATTAGACATTTTTCTTGATCAATATATTTCTGAATTCATACTAATTATTTTCAATAAATGAAAATGTTTTAATTAAAATTATTAATTATAAAAATCTAATTGGTTAAAATTAAATCTAAACATTTTTAAAAAAGACCATATTAAATTAATATACTAAAATTTTAAATTACATTAAAAATTAAATAATACATTCAAAAATTATTTTAAATCTTTTCACTTTAAAATTAAATTAAATTATTTTTAATTAGTATGAATCAAAGAAAATATCAATCATCCATCTGCGTAGGAGAGGCACAATCCGATTCAATATACAACATGCACAATATCAACACACAATTCAAAACATTCCTCACAGATCCGATTAATATGTTTGGTGCATTTTGCAAAGTGATGGTGAACAATTGAATGAGGCACATCAAGTAAATGTTATGGCAAAACAAATCAAAAAATTCTACCAGATATTTCAAAGCTAAGTCTAGTGATTGTCAAAATGAGAAAAACATGGACAATATCAAGCCACAAGAAAACATGAATAGCAATAATTCATGGAGTCCAAATGAGACAGAGCCTGAGTCAACGAAAGATCAAAGTAGCATGACAATAAAGGAAAAACATATCGAGTTTAAAAAAGTATATCGAGTGTAATTCATCAATGATGCATCCACACAAAAACTTGTTGATGAAGTCGATGAAGAGCTCAGCCTTACCGCTCCTACAAATATTGCTTTACTTCAAGTAAGGCTTAGACAACCATCTAGTAAGAGAGGTAGTTCAGAAACCAATTGTAGTAGTTCCATAACATCTGATTTATGCTCGGTCATTGGTAATCAAAGCTGAGAAAACAACAATCATTCCAATAATACGATGATCGGCTGAACCCAGGCAAATATAAACTCAAAAAATTCTATTGATGTTGTCTTGGAACCGCTTGATAGACAAACCAAAAAAAAATAATGAATCATTTGTTCATGTAATTGAATTTCTACACAATTAAAAAAATGGAAATTCATAAAACGGAAAGAATTTTAATTGAATCCGAGACTTCTGAGAAAGGTATTTTTAAAAAAAATGTAAAAGTAATTTATTACATCATCGAGATAAACTAAATAATATACCTGGAGACAGTGCGGGCGCAATGGTTTCATGGCTATTGGTAAGTGGACTGCTGGTCGAGGGGAAAAACAAAAACGAAATGATGTATCAATACGCTCTATTTTTGGTTCTTTAGTCGAATCAGTTCAAAATTTTCGTCGAGGTTTGAGACGAACAATTGATTTAACCATTGAACTGCTATTGAATTTCGCAAGAACTTATCGAATGCTACAATAATTATTCAACACAAAAACCTCAACGAGTCCAAGAAAAGAGCACGTTCTATCATTTGTAAAAGGATGACGAAACTTTCTGTTCCACTTTCGCACAGTCCGATTCATCGGATTTATCTTTACAATCATCAAAGGTATCATAAACCTTATCTCGACTGAAACAATTCATCAGTTATGTTTTTTTTAAAAATTCTTCTAACGAAAATTTATTCCTTTCACAAATTCTTGAATTCTCATCATCCGAACGATCATTTTGTTTAATACATCTCGCGTTTAACGGGATGCTGTTGGTATTTGAATATCGCATTATATTTATTATTTTTGAGGACACTTTAGCTTCATCGCCATTTGCAATTACCATCGAGAACTTTTCGAGAAAATTCATAACCTCGGCGCAGACTTATTTTAATTCTTCTTTGATTTGACTTCCGTACATTTTAATCGATTGAGTCACAGATTTCGTGATTATTAAATTAACTTTTATAAAATTGTTTTCGATCATTACTTTAATATTCAATAATCTTGAATCCTTCAAAAATAATTCGGAAGTCGTAAGGAATAACAATTTATTTTCTTTTTCAAAACAACAAAAACATTGACTGAAAAAAATACCAATCGCTATATCATCTCCTTTCAAACATTTCCTATTTTTAATCTTTCAAAACTCTTTACAGGTCGAAACCAATATCTTTTTTCTACAAAAATTCATAATAAAAAACACTGTTCACACGTTTTTAAACACAATCCACAAAGCAATCCTGATCAGGCGTACAAAATTTAAACATTTTAATATCCTTTTTCAATTCCTAATCATTTTTTTTCAATCAAAAAAACAAAACGAATAACAATTATATCAAGAAAATGATAGTAACATTTTCACAACAATAGCATATTGTTGGATATTTAATTTGAATTTGAATATGAACACAGAAATCAGAAGGATTTTTTTGTGTTCGGCGCTCAACTATCTGACCCAACGTTTATTCTCGATGAACTCTTTGACTCCAATAAATAACAAAGTTTCTTCGAATAATTGTTTATTTCAATGTACAATTACAATCTTTGAGCAAAGGTTTGTACAACTTTTTGAATGATTGGAGGCGAGATTATAAGATGCTATACAGCATAGACAAATACTGAAAATATTGAGTAAATCCTATACAGGAGTTAATACAGGTGTTTAGTATATATTTTTTATTTCTTTCTTTTTTTTGGGCTAGTAGTATATAAAAATATTGCTCTATTTATACTAAAGCTTATATAATAAATTTTTTTTTAAAAAAAACTTATAAATTATTATTTAGACCTTTTGGCCAAAATTATTCAATTAGGCCTTTTGGGGTTCCTTTTGATGAACTTTAAATTTTTGATATTTTTAAAAATCATATTTGTATTTTAAATAAATTGAAAATAATGTTCGATTAATTAAAATGAAATACTTCTTTAAAATAAAAACCTTTTTAAGTCTTAAAAAACAGAACAAGCTCATTCTTTAAATTTTTTGGAAATAATTAATTGTTATAAATAATCTCTAAAATAAAATCAAAAGTTTTAAACAGTTATTACTAAAAAATATCTTAATTAATTTTAAAAAAGTTAATTTCATAAATAATCGAATTTTAATTGTTTTGCATTTATTTTAAGAGTTATTCGGAAGAATTTTTGTTAAAATTTTGTTGTCAGAGATGTAATAAAAAAAGATAATTTAAAGTTAAAAGGCAGTTGGAAATTCTGCAAATTAAAATTCGATAAATAATAGATTATATATAAATATATATATATATATATATATATATTATATATATATATATTACAAATTTTATAATGAATGAATAATAAATAATAATAAATTTAAATATTGCTAAATATTTTTGTATTTTAAATTTGTAAGTTATTTTTGCAATTTTATTAAAAATAAAAGGTTTTATTAAAAAGAAATAATTTATAATCGAATGATTTAAAATCAAAGAAAGATATTTAAGACTTGAATTTTAAAATATTTTTAAAGATCTAAATTTATGCAAAATTGAATAAAATAACATATTTATATATTTATCGATATTATTATTTATATTTGGAATTTTGAGATCTGGATTATGTAATTAAAATATTGTTCCCCATAAATTTGTTTCAATAATTAAAATTGTAGTAGAAATAAAGTTTACAAAATTATGACTTCCAATTTTAATAAGAACCTAATATGGCGACCATAGCCAGTAACTCGGATCAATTGATTGCGAGACTTCTACCGGAAAAATACCGGAAAGAAGAAATTGAAAGAAAAATTGAAAGTCTACAACACGTCCAGACACTCGTTCGACTAATATTTGCCCGGAAATACCTTACTGGCCACTTGGTACCTGAATGGCTCAAGATAATTGTTGATGTCCTTCACCACTCGCGAAATCACTCCGGTATTCACTGTGATCGACTGATCGGAAAAATTCGTTCCCATAGAGGTCATTTTCCTGCTTTCATTTGACCGTACTTCAATACAGTCACGTTGCAGCCGACAGACAGATTAATGATCATTTAGCAAACCGATTGCCGATAGGTTTCTTCTTGATTGGGACCCGGGCTCGTGACAAAATGGAGAAGAGAAGAACAAACATGATAATTTTCAAAATACTTCAACCGAGAATGTGATGAACTTCTTTGGTCAATATTGAAATAATTTATCGTGCCTGTGTGGTGTGCGGAAACTTTCACTCAATTGAAGGGTAGGGGGAGGCCGCTAGTGAAAAAGCCCCTGTGAAAACCAGGGCACGTGTAAAGGACGCCTTCGGGCCGATGCATGGTGTGGATGCAGTATGTTAGTGACCGGGTACTTTTCCTCATAGACATAATTTATCGTTTCTGTACGAAATGGACACTGTGAAATCCTTGAGTTCCGATCATCAATCACGAGACATGAGAATTCCTAAAGAAACATTTCGAATATCAGAAAATTTGAATTATCTATAAACGTATCTTGGTATGATTAAATTGTTAAAAAAGAATCACAAGAAAATTTTTATTTGTTTCCTACAGATTTGAAATACCAGCTTTGATAAACATATTTGAAATACAGATTTTAAATACCAACCAAACAAAAAAAATCGATTTAATTTGAGACCAAAATAACTGGCCAATCACATTGAGCCAAAAAATCACACAATGGCCAATCACAAACGGCCTTTACATTCGAGAAATATTCTCGAAAAAAAGAAAGCACTATGATGTGGTATTTTATTTCCAGACATGTTTTTTAATTTTCCATTTTGGCAACATTGATTTTTTTATATGTATTTTTTAAATTTATTTTTTTATTCGATATATATTTTTTAATGGATCTCTGTATTTATATCATCATTATATGGCAATTTTCTTTAACGCACATCACATAAATTTTATCGACACTTCACGGAAGATTTTTTTGTAAAGATTTTAGTTGATAATATTCGTTGTTAATTTCTCTTATTTATGTGAGGCAGTGAATCAAAGCAAAAAGTCATTGGAAAATAAAAACTCAGAGTTCACAAGAGAAAGTCATGTCAATTTTGAATTACAATGAGTAAATTAATAAAAAAACTGCAGTCAAATTACTCACTAACGTCTGATATGGTCATATAATCGCGGACATTTGATTCTATATTGATTTTTGAAATGTGCGATAAAGCACTTTCGACTTTGACGAATCCATGATATATATATATATTTATAATACACAGGAAATGGCTTTTGATATCCGTCGTCAAATAGTTTGTTTTCTTGTAAATAATTTTTTTAAATGAATAATCTACACTATTTTGGCCCGGGCCAGTTTGTCCATGTATGATTTCCCTTCTGTTTAAAATAAAAAATCAAAAATGTAAAGCTTCACTATTAAATAGTCGTATTAAAAGTTAGAATCCCGTAGCGGAGCACGGGTATATATAGCTAGTATATACAGTAGGGGATACATTATTATAACCACCTGATATTTTCATGTTTTTTTAGGTTTTCTTATTTTTTTGAGGTTATTAGCAAATGCAGTCAAAGTTTGATACTTTCTGAGTTTATTTTATCACCCCATCAGAAAATATGCCAACTTTTAAACATTATACTGAAAAATTACCACAATTCTATTAGATAATGATCAAAATATAAGAAAATCAAAAAGGTAAGAAATACATGTTTTACTCCAGAATGCAAAATTTAAATATTTACATACCTGATTACAAATGTTTTATTGTAAATAGAATAAGTTAAGTGAGTTCAATAAATGATAAATTAAACAATTTAATATTTTGATGGTCTTCCTTTAACGTTTACTACTGCCTGGAGACGTCTAGGCATGCTATCATTAGAGTTTTGAAGCTTCTGCTGAAATTCATCATCACGAAAAGAATTGCGGAGGACGCTCGAAATAAGCTGATCCTTTGTTGTATGAGTAATTTGCCTGAGTTTCTCCTTCATAATACCCCATATGTTTTCTATGGGGTTTAAGTCAGGAGAATTACCAGGCCAAGGAAGGACATTGATATGGTTGGTCTCCAAAAATTGAGTCACCACCCTAGCCTTATGGCATGGTGCTGAATCATGCATGAAGTTACAGTTTTCAGTTGAAGAAAACCATTTCAGCAGTTGAGGCAGCATTCGTTTGCGCAAAACATTCATGTATTGATTTTTTTCAATCATACCATCGACAATATGCAAAAGTCCAGGACCTTTTGAACTGATAGCACCCCAAAACATGACTTTGGTTGGGTGTTTAACGGCTTCACGCACCACTGGTTGTCTTCCTGGTGTTTGCCAGACACGTCTCCTTGTTGCTGATTGGCATTCAAAAATCGTTTCATCACTAAAACACACTGTTCTCCAGAACTCGATTGGCTTGTTTAGGTACTGTCGAGCAAATTGTAGACATTTCAACTTCATAGCTGAGGTCAGCTTTGGTTTTTGGATTGGCTTCACTGATTTGCAGCAGGCCTCATTCAGTCGTCTGCGAACTGTACGTGCTCAAATATTGATACCACTTTCAACGAGCTGACCCTGTACTTGTCTTGCTAACAGAAGTTTATCTTTTCTAATCATTTTTACCATTAACCGGTCGCCCTGTTCAGTTGTTTTTCGTTTTGGACCACATCTGCCAACTCTGGATGTTGAAGGGACACCTGATGTTATTCGTTTTTTGATGTTGAGGACACTTGCATGATGGATGTGGCACAAAGTGGCAATCTGCCTTGTTATCTTCGTTCGGAACGGTCGAATACTCCATAATAAAAAGTAAGAAATCACTTTTTAGTAAAAATTTATTTTAATAAACAATTTTCTACCTTTTTTAAATTTTTCCAAACTCTGAATATTAAAGCAATTTCTTTATTTTAATATGATTCAGTTATTTTTGGAGGAACCAATTTATTTAAATTACCAACCATATATAGTACAAATATTTATATACATAAAAAATAGTTTAATTATTTAATTATTTAACTTAATTATTATGATAAAATTTTCTTAAAGAATTTTACATTATTAGTATTCATTTAAATTAATTTACTACATCAAAAATTTTAGCTTAAAATTTAATCCCTAACATGCCTAATTGAAAACTTTCCACTTGGTAAAAAAGTGTCAACTTGTGCCACAACAGTAAAGGACAGATCACAGCGTTTACCCATGACTACGAATGATGTCTTTGTATTCAACAGGATATTAAAAAATAATGTGTAAGAAGAAATCGATTAATCTATTACTGTCAGATAATTAATTTATTTTCCTGTCTGACAGCAACAGATCATTTTTAATTGTAATAAATATTTTTTTATTATGAAAATGATACAGACCATATTTTAAAACATAAATGTTTGATTTAGAATAAAATGATTTACTGGAAAAAATCAAAACATGAGAAAATACGGAGGTTACAATAAAAAAGCATAAAAATATCATGTGGTTATAATAATGTGTCCCCTACTGTAAATATAAATACATGTAATATATAAATCAACCTTTATAATTGAATATCGAAATCAGTATTTTGAAAGAAAATGATGGTAGTAATAATTAATTACTTATAATAATTAAGTATAACGATCCGTAATTATCAATTACCTGTCAGTAAAATATAAAACGCAAATAAAACCCCAATAGTTAGATTTACAACTGTTATAAACACCACCTCTATTAACAGAATTTGTATGACAACCATAAATTGAAAGAACTGATACTCTTCTCCGTTCTTAGTGAAGGCCCTGATACTCAGTGGTTGCTTCATCACTTCGAGGAATAGGAAACGTTTAAATCGACAAGACCATACCCATTTTAGTCGAAATTGGAGGGGAGCTATATAGGCATAATCAAAATGCTTAAATATAAATACTAAACAAATATTGCTTAATATTATTAATGGTACCACGTTAAAACGTCAAAATAATATAAAATGTATTTGTAGTTTTAAAAAAAGCATTAAAATTTACATAATTAATAAATGTATAGTATCTAATAAACAAGTATAAATACAAAAATTCAAATTCAAAATTTTTAAAATTCAATAAAAGAATTTATTAAGCCGTTTCAAAAGTCCAAAATCATATCAATAGAATCTATCACCAAATGTCAAATAATCCTCATGCATTAACTGTATTTTTGAAGTTTTTTTCTCCTGGTTATAGTAGCATGGGATAAATTTATATAGTTATATATAGTTTATATAGCTTATAAAATTATTTTGGTAAAATAACATCTTTTTAAACGATTTTAGTATATAAATTAAACATATTTATGCAAAACTATTATTTATGAAATAATAATATAATATCATAATTAAATATCAAAATTAAAGATAAATTATTAAAATTTATAATGAAAATTTTATCAAATATAATGTATTTTGTTTAAATTATAGGAAAATATTAAAACTTAATTAAAACTTAAATTAAAAGTCTTTTTATTAAAACTTTCTTTTAATGATATATTTGTTTAAATAATATATTTGTTTATAAAACACAATACTTAAATACCCTATGAAAATCATTCAATCAAATAAAGGAAAGAATATGATTGCTCTGGATGGCTTTCTTTACTTGCAAATCAAAAAAGTTGTAAATAAAATATACTGGAAGTGCCAATATCCAGAATGTAATGCAATGGCCGTAACTGTAATAAATTATGAGGAAAATAGAGCAATAAAAATCAGCAAAGAACACAATCATAACGAAAATTATGATATTATTGATGGAATAAAAATTATGAACAATATAAAAACAAATTCAATCAGTAATTTTACTTCAAGTAATGAATTGATAACTAATGGTATCGGATATAGTTGCAGAGGGGAAGGTTTTGGGGGGAGGAATTACCCTAATCGATGAAAACGGTGACAAGTGTCAAGTCAACATGCATGCCTACGCGGATGATCTGTGCATTATCGACTCTGATATTGACCGAGCCTGTAGAAACCTGGATATACTCAGGAACATATTTTCAGATTTTGGGTTGACTATAAGTGCATCGAAGACGAAACTTGTGTCTTACGGAAACTCATGTGACTCGTGAACTGGAATATCGGAAGTTTTTTGTGGTGAAAAAGTTGTGGAATGGGTGCGAGAGTTCTGGTATCTTGGTAGTATTTTGACCATATGTGGTAGCTGTAGCCGAGATGTAAGTCAGCGTTTGTGCTGTGGGATGAGAAACTGCATGAATTGCAACCCGCATTTCAAAGCAGTAGAATTCATATAGCATTGAAGAAGAGACTGATCAAATCGAGCATTTCCCCGGCGGTGTACTATGGAAGCGAGTGTTAGACAACTCCTGAAAGAGAGGTAGCTCGACTACAGGTCTTCCATAACACCTGCACGCGAACTGCGCTCGCGAAGTCCAAATTTGCCAGAATTCGTAATGATGATCTGTTGATCGGACTCACTGAGGCCCACGCAGTGCTTGCAAAAAGACGAATTGTATTCTATGAGTACAACAGACTTAAGAGTATGGATGTGGTGAAAAGGGTTCTAGGGTCCGAACTAGCATCATCCGAATGAAAAATCAGCGGCCGTAAAAAGCAACTGGTGGCAGAACGTATCGCTCTCGATATGGTATGGGTGTTCAATGACCCCGAGGACATAATCGAGCTAGAAAAGTGCTTGCAGGAGAGAAGTCAAACTGACCCTGATGAGGAATTCAAACACCTAATTAAAGGCGCTATATCTGAAAAGTTGAAAGAGTTGGTAGAACAAAAAAAGAAAGTATCCGAAAATGCTTCAAGCACGAATAAAGAGAGTACAATGTACTTTCCCTTCGTGCTGCAAAGACTTCGCGGAGCAGAAGGAATTAACAAGGCACATAAAGAACGTGCACACAGTCACGGCACAACAGGGACGAGATGAAAACGACAAACCTTTTCTGTGCCCCATGGAAAATTGTCATAAAAGATACAAAACGGATGGATGGTTAAAATGGCATTTATTGAAAGATCATCGAACTCATGAAAGTACTTTAAGTACTGAAGAGCCGAAAAACAAAGGCACAATTGAAAGACGTGCAAATTCAACAATCTCAACTGAGATACATGATGTGACAGTGCTGTTCGACCGTACCACAGGAATGATCTCAGCCGAGGTTTGTGAGTTTCTATGTTTAAGCATCTTCGTACATCCAATACCACATTTATGAGCCATAAAAACTCCTTGATGTTTTTTAATAATATCAACAATCTTTGGTTTATCTGCAATTTTCATAATATTCATGGCTCTTGAATCTTTCCTCGTTTGTAACCTTACGTCCAAATTTGACTTCTAGGTTACATACTTGATAAAATTGTTCCTTCACACCATTTTCTTTCTTTTTCCAATGTAACTCGATTCCAAACGTATTCTGCAATTATATTCCTCCTATCATGTCTGGATTTACGTCATTTACTACAATGAACGTTCTATTTCTCCGTTTTCTTTAATTTCTGCGTCCTCCGAAATTTTACCCATACAATCTAGTTGACTACTGTTCGCATAGTTTAATTTAATATCTGCCTTTTCTAATTTTACGTTCGTTAGTTTCTCAAAAATCTTTCTGTGGATTACATTTATTCTTGCACCTGTGACTAATAAACAATCCTCCATGTTACCTTGTATCATCTTTACACTCGACCGGCCTTGCATTCTATCATACGATATATTTTCTGCTTTCCATTCATCTATTGACAAAATCCTTACATCTTCTTTTGTGTTGTTTTCTTCAATTGTTCCCACTAAACTCCATCCAAGCTTGTCTTCAAAAGTTTCTTTCTTTATAAATTTCGTACTTTATCATTTAATCTTGCTTCTATTATATCCACATTCCTTCCATTGTCTATCACTAAGTCTATAATATTTGATATATTACTTTTACTATAAATACCAATACTTTGGGAGTCGCTGCTATCTTTTAATTTATTGTCCCGACTGGCTCTACTTTTGTCGAAGCGTTGCCTTTTGGGTGTTTACTTCCTGTCACCGATTCTTCATATTCTTCTTGAATGTTAGCCTCGAATCTACAATTATCTCCTCGTCCTCAGTCTTCTCTATCCATATATCTTTGTTGATTGTATCCCGATCCTCGATAGTTATTGTCATCTGTATTTTGCTGTCTTCTGCTATTTAGGTTTGTATAACATTCACTTTCACTATGACCTCTATTTTGACATATTTCGCATTCGATGTTTGGACAGCTTCTTCTTACGTGTCTCAGGTGTTCACAACCATAACATTTTATATGTCTCTGTTATAGTCTACTGACAACAATTCGTATTTTTTTTATTTTTTTTATTTCATGTAAACATATCATTTTTTTGTGAGAGTCTGACAATTTTGTTCTCATGTAATTCATTTTTTTTCTGTGATATATGTTACGGTCCAAAATAGAAAAAATTTTAATAAAATACATATATTAAATACAAAAAAAAATACCAGAGCAGTCATGGCATCATTTCCTCAGGCATCGCCAGGATCCTTCCAATACCCCTTCGTGGTATCTAGAGAGGGGTTAGCGGCCCTAACAAGAAATAATTAATTAGAAAACCCGGCAAAAATAAGTAAATCACCTCTTGGGCAACCAATTGTGCGTAGAAGGCCAGCCGACCCTCCACGAGTAGCTCTTGGCGAGGCCGATCCCTGAGCGCCGCCCGTAAAATCCCAGCACTCTCCTGGAAAAAGATATAACCCTGCAAAGAATCAAAAATTAATAGACAAATAACAAAGTAGTCTTTGTTAATAAAAAAAACTTACCCTCGGAGCTAAAAATAGCAGCGATGCCCTTATTTGACCGCACACGATGCATCACATGCATATGTAGGTCGGCACACGGGCAGTGAATTCTATAATGAAAATGAAAATGTCAAAAATTTTTAAAAGTTTAAAAGACATACATACTTGGCCATCCAATCGGGAATCTGAAAAACTAGACCGTTCCGACCATTGATGGAATCTGGAGCCGGTGTGTCGTCCTGCAACTATAAAAGAAACAGTTAAAAACACAAGAGACACAACAAAACAAACAACAAGACAATAAAACAAGAATTTACAGAAATTAACGCACTCGCAATATTTACAAAACGATCGCTACTACCATTACGACCCTACAACAACAGAAACGACAATAGTGATAGCACCTTCGAAGGTACATCGACGAATCGACCCATACGAGCTGACAACGATCTTCGATTGAACGACGCACCGACGAGCGAAAGTAGCCTCCAGATATTAGCAAAGGATCGAACAACCTCCGAGTATATTGTTGGATTTATTTATTTCTTTATTGTATACTCTACATTTATATTTGGTTGAATTTATTTCGTTACTGTATTATTTTGAATAAACATGTATAATATTTCGAATTCGTTATATAATTTATAAATAATTTACCTAGGGAGAACCTTTTTCTAGTAAGGTATATTAGAGTCGCCGCCGCCGTCGCCCCCTCCGTAGAAATGTCACAAGGGAATGTGCAAC
>MQRK01076651.1:4921-29516 GCA_001938485.1 Girardia tigrina
GAGTACTTATTGACGGATTTGTCTCGACGGCTTCACGAATTGCTCCGGAATCTACGGTGATAGGTCGGCCTGAACGTGCATTGTCTCCGAGGTCAATGTCGCCTTCGTTGAACCTTTTGAACTAATTTTGTGCAGTACGATTTGAGACCACATTATCGCCTTCAACTTCGCATATCTTCTTTGTTGATGCAGTTGAGTTTAAGCCCTGTTTCCAGTAATGGCGTAAAAGAACACGAATTTCAAAATTTTCCATGATTTTTCTAAAAGACCATAAAAATTATATTAACGACTAATTAGAAGTTTTAATATATATTGTGATAGAGCAGTTCAAGAGCTTTAAAAACATAACACATGTACATAAAATATCTTTATTTGGTAATAAGAAACAATTGAACAAAAAGACGTAGAAAATACGAAGACTTTTGGTTCACCATAATAATAATAAATTTATTTGTACGTAAAAATAATTTAAATTATAATGTATACAATATTTATATGTTTAATGGGAACAAATTATTTTAGAAAATAAATGTATTATTCTAGAAGATAAAAAAATTATTCTAGGATATAAATGAATTAAAGTAGAAGATATTTTTTTGATACCATCAGATAAATACATTTAGAGATAAAGACGATGCTAAAGACTATGCAATGCAAGACAATTTATGGGTGAAATCAGATCTACAGAACTGGTGAACGGAAGGAATGAAGAAATTCTACAAATGTAAATTCAAAGCTTCTTGTGGATGCCCAGCCAAAATGTTCATGATTTTTCATCACGACAAAGAAGGCGTGTTAGTGTATCGATCAGAGACAATATTCAAGCGAAAGATAAGGACGCATCAGGTATAATAAAAGATAGGGATGCTTACCATAAATACGGGAATTGGGACGTTTTCGAGGACGAGTTAAAGGATATAGATCAGGAAGATGAAATTAATCGTTCACCACAGCGACCATATAAGTCCTTTTCACAAGTCGATATCGACCGAAGCATGGATGGTAATTTGTCACAATATCGAGAGGTTCTCCTCACCTCTCCACCTCGCTCATCTATCTCTTATTCGATCCACACAATGGTAGACAATCCCTTTATGGATATTCCATCCGATGATGAAAATGACGATATAATCGATGTGACATTAACTGATAGTGAATATTTTTCATCATTCAAATCTTAATCTTATTGATATGTAAAACTGTCATTTTTATGGGGACATATATTTTTTGTGCCCCTCACAACTGTTGAGGTAATATTTTAATATTTATAAGTAAAAATATAAAAATAAAATTAATAAATAATATAAAAGGTCAGTTTGACCTTAATTATAATTTGGAGTTTTTGTGGTGTCAGATAAACATCCGATTGAATAGTACGGATCAATATTGTTTATTTTTATATTTATATAAACGATCACAAAGGTTGATCGTAGAAAATTATATAAACGATCATTTAAGATCGAAAATCATTCCTCAAAAATAATTGTTGAAATAACAATTAAAATAAAAAAAAACTAAACTTTTATGGGGACATATATTTTTTGTGTCCCTCACAACTGTTGAGGTAATATTTTAATATTTATAAATAAAAATATAAAAATAAAATTAATTAATAATATAAAAGATCAGTTTGACCTTAATTATAATTTGGAGTTTTTGTGGTGTCGGATAAACATAGAATAAGTCAATATCGACCGAAGCATGGATGGTGATTTGTCACAATATCGAGAAAATACAGTTGAATCGAAAGGTTCAAGACAGTTAAAAATCATTGAGAGAAGCTTGGAACCATAAAACAAAAAGTAATAAAAAAAATAATAAATACCATATTAATATAGATAACACGCTGTAAAGTGTGTAGTCGAATTATTAAAACCTGTAAGCAAACCGAGTTGTCGCTAAAGGCTCTCGGTCTATAAATATAAAATCGGCCAGGGGCCAAATAAAATACTTTCTTTTTACTTTTAAATTGTAACAAAATTGTACATAATAAATATATTTTATAAAGAAAGATAAATTTTTGGTTATTTCTTAAAACACATCAAACACTCAACAAGTGTACAAAATCGAAGTAAAAGCATAAATACCAATAAAATGTTTAGTGCGCAACTGTTTTTAAACTAATTAACAAAAGTATTATTATATACCTTAAGAATATGATATTATATTATGATGTAATTTATTTTAAGATTTTGTGTTCACAATTTGATAATTACTGGGAGAGGGTGATGTGTGAAGCATTGTTGATCAAATCCTTTGATCCTAAAATCAATGTGCAAACACCATCCTCTTCAACTTTATTGAAAGTATTTTCATGAATTATAAATAAAATATTGGTTACATAAACTTTGCTTTGATATATAAACGCGAATATATCATTATTAATTTAGTCTGACGATGACGGTTGATCCATCGAAGTTGATTAAAATTTATTTTGAAGAACGTTTTTTGACTTTTAAATATAAGTTGTCGTCATTTTCTAAATATTTATATGAAAAGTAATTGCATTTAATTTTTATGACTGTTTATATTTTTAGATTCAAAGTTACAAAAATACCGAATAAGACAAAATTATGATTACATTTTGGAGACACATATGAATAAAATAAAAGTTACAAATTGATATTTAAAAGATAATTAAATCACCCGAAGCTCGTTTTTCGATTAAATTCAAATACTGGTAAATTGTACACATTGTGTCGACATCCGCATCAACCATTTGAAGATACTGACGGATGAGAGGAACAAGTCCAGGAAAATGTTCCTAAATTAAATTTTTTGTATACACTCTATTAAATTAATTATTTTAGAGATAATTTTGTTATTTGATGCATTTATTTTAAGAAAATAATAATCTGAACTAACGCTTCCATTAATTATTTCATTAATAGATAAAAAAATGTAACAATTTTCTGGAGTAACTTGCATTTTATCGTTACTTTCACTGCATGAACGTTTTCGGTCACAAACATCAGCGGTTTCTGGTGGTGTAGATCCTGGAAAAAACTGGGGTTTAAAATACAGAAATAAGAAGAAATAAAATATGATATATTTCATTTCGATATCGAAAACAAAGTGGGTAAACAAGGTGGATGTTTAAATACTTTTAAATTTATATAACCAATTTAATGATAATAAATTTTATTAAGTGTTCTTTACGGTTAATAAATTATGTGCCAAATTCCAAAGATTTGATCTAAAATCTACATTAAAGTTTGTTTTACTCGAATAATTAGCGCACTCAAACTAAACAAATTAAATAAAATTCATTTTATAAAAGTTTTTTTCAAAAATTAATAGAATAATTAACTCACTATTAAGTCTGCCCATGAAACTTTTTTAGATTTAAAAATTCAAAAGTTTTGTAAAATACGTTTCAATATGCAAGCCATTTCTGATATTTATTTCTCCATTATAATTTAAAAAGAAATACTAAGTAATACTATATCGAAAACAAAGAGGGTAAACAAGTTGGGTGTTTAAATACTTTTAAATTTATATAACCATTTAATCTTATTATTATCTTATTTATTATTATCTTATTATATTATTTCGAGTAAAACAAACTTTAATGTAGATTTTCGATCAAATCTTTGGAATTTGGCACATAATTAATTATAATATAATAAGATAGTATTAAAAAAGTATTGAATACAACAATTTATTTAAATTTCCAGAAAAATAATATACAATGTCGATAAATATTTTAAGATAAAAACATTATAAATTATAAACATCTTTATAGACAAAATATTCTTCGAGTTTAAAGCGTTTCATTTCGTTTTCAAACTTATCATACGTAAATATATTGTATTCTTGTCAATTTTTATCCAAAATATTACTTAAATAATTCTTTTTAACATATTAGTAAGTACAACTAAGTTTAATCTACTTCTAGTAACAGTTTCTCCGTCTACTAGTGATTTTTCACATTCATAATATAATTCAGATAATTCCTCTGAATTTGTCACAAAAGAAGTAAAATGATGTTTAATTTCTTCTTTCCAATCGTTAAATATTTGGCCATCAAAATGGAGACTGTTAGAATCGGTGGGCACACCACCAGAAAAAGCAGACGATTTCTTAAATAAAATTATATTTACAATAAATCCAACAAATACAATCGATGAACTCAATTTCCGACAATGAGACGTAGTTACTCGATAGTTACTGAATACGAATATTTGCATGAGATCCAATATCCGCAATTTGATTTATATTCTTTTGAAATCTGAATATTGATTTTGTAATATCTCGCTTCAATAATCCAATTGCGGTTTTCACTGATTTCTGGATCCGACTTTTTTATTGAAAAATTGTAATACGCACGTTTTTAAAGACACAATCAAAAATTCTGATAATTTAATCAAAATACATTTGAATCTTTTTCAATTGTTATTTAATTTTTTATCATATTTGAGCAACTATTTTATTTTAGTTTTAATAATACGAAACCAGCATTTCTAATTTATTATTTCGTAAAATTTAATTTAACTTTAATTTATCTTATATTCTAGTAAATATTTTTGTTAAAAAACTTCTTATTTATTCAATTACAAAATTTTCCTTTATTTTTAAAATTCATAACAGTGACTTTTAAACATATTTATCCAAAGAGATTTTGTTGTAACCAAACATTCACTTACACTTGAAAATAACCCGAGCCCGGAAAAATATTTTTTTAATTCCTAATGACAAAAATGTAACCAAATGAACTATAATTAACAAGAAATCGAAACATGTATTTATCCCTATTAAGAACATTAATTGAGTTTCCTTTACATTTATTATTATCACAATTTGAATTGTCACTACAACAATTCTCCGTAAAACTTGCGTAGCTCGTCATCGTTCTTGATCGATAATCTTTATAATATTCTTTAACGTCTTATTATTCAAACAAATTTAATCATTACAAAAATAATTTATACTTTATATTATAATTTAATTATTACAAAAATTATTTATAATTGAAATTTAAAATAATTTTTATTTATTTTAAGAAATTATTATTAAAATATTATTTAGTTTAATTTTAAAGTGATTATACAACTTTTAATAATTGATTAAACAAATCGACGTTTTAAAATTTTTAAGATACCAATCTGCAATCTTGGAGGGAGAAACACAATCCTAAAACAACATACCAAACAACACACAATAAACACCATTCAAAAATATTCCTCACAGTCCCGAAAAAATAAACGAGAAATCAGAAACGTTATGACAAATATAAAAATTTTTTTTGAATTTACTTTTTTTTACTTAATTTATAAATATGAGTCAATTAAGGGGCCATCACAAATTCAGTTTTTGCAAAAAATGACTAATTAATCATCCATATAGTAAATTCTTTAAATGATTCATGTATGGTCATCAGTATTACACGCCCGGACAAAAATTTAAGCTCAATCGGACCATGTGAAGTAAGTAAAAAATCGTTTAACGAACTTGCGACACACAAAATAAATGCGAAACTTTCCTTTACCACCACAATGATCACATATCTCCTCAACCGTCGGAGAAATACAATATCATCAAAGTATTACCGAGTAAATTGTACATTACCTTTGTCGGAAAATATTCAGTCAGTTTGATCGATTTCCATAAACTTACCACAAAAAAGACTTGTAAAACTGTTTTTTTGCAAAAATTTATAGTTGACGTAAAATATTATCCGCCAATCTAAGATTTTCCCGCGATTCTCACAAATTAGTCAATCAACATTTGGCGCAATCATTTTAATGTCACTGTCAAATTATTACAAATACCATTTAAATAACGATATAGATTTAATGAGAATTTCATCTATCTCTCTCGAAAAGCCTGAATGCGAACCCAGTGCGATAATTCTAGCGATAATACTAGAGGTAGATCATGAACCATCATGAAAACATTTGTTTTCAAGGCGCTACGTGTTCCATGAAATTTGAAAATGTATTTGAAAAAAATTTGAAAAAAAATGCAATTGTTTACAATTATAAATGAATCCCTCTTTGACTTCAACAAGACGATTTCTCGTAACATACTCCATTAATCTAAGTACGTTTCTAATTTGCTTCAGATTATCAAATATTGTTTTATAATTGTGATTAAGTGATCATAATGAATATTGATCTTAATGAATATATTAAGATCATTTAAAAAATATTTTAAAATATTATTTTCAACTTACCAGTTGAAATATACTCTCCTTTTCTAAAATAAAACTTCTCCTGACGCACAGCATCTCGTTTCATTGCTGTATGCATATTTTCATTTACTTTGGAAATTGGAATTAGAAAATTGAGCTTCATCGTCAAAATAACTCGAGTAACGAGTACTACAAAGGTCACAAATGCAGCATTTTCAAAATCTGTAATCTGTAAATCCATCGGGCGGAATTCAATACGCCAACCAATGGTACTGTTGGGAGGGGGGAGCTTGAATCTCATGGACTGCCAGTTGGTGGACTGGATATTCTGCAAGTGAATCAAAGTAAATTTCTTATAAGACTAAAATTGTTTCTATCCTGTTTCTTATTATCGCTATTATTAATGTTTCTATTTCCATTATTTTAAAATTTTATAATAACGACTTAAGTATTGTTACTGAATACATGTAAATAATATATTTACAATATTATGAGTAGTGTGACTTAACGATTTTTTCTTTAAAAAGAAAAGTAATTTTTTATTCAAAATATACTTCCTCGGATATAACCTTTAACATTTTTTTCAGCTAATAAATCGAGTCCATATTGGTATAAGTCTAAATGTTTAGAAGCAATCGACCCTCTGTAAAAAGTTTTCATATGCTTGAAAATTTTTCGATAGAAAGTTAAAATCGGTTAGTTTTAAGTTATTTAGATTCTCAAAAAAGAAGTTAATTAGGATGAGATGAATTGTTCGATCCTTCCTGGAAAACGTGGAGGGCAATTAAACATACCAGATCATCACATTAGTGAGATCAGTTTCCACCGCATTTCAGTCAACATCCATCAAATGAAGCTGGTGTCTGCTGATTCATTTTACAGTGTGGTGTAGAAATGCTCCGTCGCATGATTTTGATAATTTCGATCAAGTTTTGCTTTTTGATGTTAGAATGACATTAATTTCGATTTTGTTTTGAGTTTTTTGTGATCAATGTAATTTGCGATAATTGTCAGCATTTGAAATTTTGAAGTTTAAGTGAGAATTTAGGAACATAGAGAAGTGCAGTTTCTTTGTGTTATATTAATGAAAATTATGAATTTTGTTTTTAAATTTTACGATGAATTCGGGTGGAAATAAAAATTATTGTTTCACAATTAAGGAAGGTGATTTTGAAAATTTGTTGCATCATTATAAAAAGAAATTTGTCATCATGGGAAGAATTTTATTTGCAAATTCTAAAGAGTGATTTAAAATGTCGTGTGTGTGAGAAATATTTTAAATTTGGTATGTTGAAATTGGTTTGTTGAATTTTGTATGTTGAGTTTAGTACTTGGAAATGTGTTTCTCCCACCCAGGTGGAAAATTGATATTTTGGATGTTCACGATGAATAGTTATTCGAGCATATTTTGCATTGTAAATTTCAAAATAAGATATTAAAAAAACTTAAAATATTAAATTGTTTCAAATATTAATATAAAAAAATTAAATAAAGTAAATACCTTTTAACTTATTAATTTTAAGTAAATAAATGTTTTTCTTTAAATAAAAGCATTTTTAAAATTAAATTTTAGATAAAATTATTACCGAAATTATAAAAGTAGAATTTTTAAAAATAAAATCTGAAATGATTTAAAATGAAAATTTGTTCGAATAATTGTTTAATAACAAAATGTATCAATTTAGAAAGATGTCAAATTCTGAAAGCTTGACTGAGAGTTTTCCAAAAGGTAATTAAAAATGTAATAAAAATAAATGTTTGAAAACCCATATTGGTGTTCTTAATAATGTGTTTAAAATGGTCTTTATGAGCGATTTTTGGAATTAAATTGTCATTGAAATGGTAAAAGAAAATATCGCTTTTTCAGCGTTTGTTTAAGCACTATAATTGAAAAAAATATGAGTTATTATTTTTCGTTTTGATATGGTGATGTCAAATTTTGAAATAAAGAAATAAAAATTAGAATTGAACAGTTAAGTTATTATAAAAATAATTCTTTGGTGGTGAAATAACAAATAACAAATATGAAAAGTTTATTTTTCACAACAAATACTTTTTAATAGATATTATTTAAAAAAATAATTATCCATATTTTTTCATATTAAATATTTCATTTAATAAATAAATTTAACATGTAACACTCCCACCAGATTCTTCACCACAAGAATCTATATCCACTACATACTCGTTCAAATAATTCGGTTTTCGTCTTTCTCTTTGAGGTATGTTGCTAATTCCCGATTCACTTTGCTTGGCATTCGAGGTTGATTCGTTGTTATTGTCCAACACTTAATCCGAGTAAGAGTTTCGCGGCAGGTCTGGTTGTCTTAGTCAAATATCTACTATATGCCGTGGACCGCAAGAACACTCACAATTTATTAAGTACTTTCTTTGATTCAATTTCCTAACGACAACGCCTCTTGCCCATTTCTTTGTACATGGCATACTATTTTTAGGCTTTAACCAGAATAACTGTTGCTCTACGAAGTCTGTTTTTACCTTATTGCAAACCGGGACCCTTTCAATTCTTTCAAGGCTTCTATGATGCTGATATTCGATCTAGAAGTGATTCTCTTGATTGTCTTGTGATTTCTCTCTTCCGTTGCAATTCGGTTGATTAATAGCACAGTATAAGACATGTACATTCCACTTCTCCATGAACTTGTAAAATTCGGCTGAATGAAATATCGTATTATTGTCTATAATAAACTTCTTGGAAGATCCTCGCTCGAAAAACAAATTTGAAAACTCTGTGACAATCGACTTGACATCCTTAGCCTTAATTAGTTTCCATACAGCAAATCGAGAGGGTTCACAATCAATGACACTTAAGAATTTTTGTTGATCAAATTTTGTGACATCCGCTGCAAGTTTTGTCCAGTTTTCTTTGACGACTAGTTTGTCAGTTTCCCATTTTATTGGCGACGGATCAATAGATTGGCAACTTTGACACATCGAGATCAAATCCTTTATATCCGAATTTGAAACATTTATTTTCCACTTATCACACAGATATCGCATTCTGTTTGCACCTAAATGACATCTTAGGTTTCTGTAGTTTGAATAGGTTATCTGTTACAAAAGACAACTGCGTCGTTTTAATTGTTTTGGTATTGTTGTCAGTTCATCCGCCTTGTTGTCTTCACTATTAATGTACTCAATTTTCAAAATTATTTCGTATTCCTGACACAACTCCTTAATCATTGACAATCGTCGCTTTGTCAAAAGCTCGGAAGAGGCTTTCGTACGTAATTTATTTCGATCTGATAGTGCCTTAGTTATCCAAGAAACTACTGATTTGTTATCTGATTTAATACACATTAAATAATAATAATGCATAATACACAAATTTATACCCTTTACAACTGTTACTAGTTCTGCTACGTTTATGTGCCTAGAATCTTCAGCTTTCCTTAACCACGATGTGTCTTCGGCTATACTTCTTTAACTTCCAATGCTGCCCCAATGGCTATCGAACTTGCATCACACTATATAATGCGTCCTTAAAATCATTAATACTCCATATTCATCTACAAGGATCTTCTTCCTTAACTTTTTTCAAAACGAATTTGATTTTCTCAAATAATTCGACATCTATTTTCTCATCCCATCTTCCTTCACTGAGCCTTTTCATGTAGGAGCATGATGAACATAGCCAACCAGCAACAGGGTGGATTCATACTAACTGACCACACAGTGAATATAACTCGTGACGCGATATTGATTCTGTACCTATCTCGTCCTCTAAATGATTATTTCTCATTCATCTCACCGAATTCTTATCTTTAAAGACTTTAACTTCCAGCACTCGCACCTCCTTATCCATTGAAAGATTTTCTGGGTTTTTAGCATTTTAGACTAAATTTCTAGAACAACATTCTAACTTTATCAACTGTGATTGTAGTTTCGTCAACGTAAATGTCATCGATGTACAAGTCGGTGTTTTCACGTACTCTCATCAGAATTTAAAATCCACTTGACAATTTCAGTCATAATGGTGGGAGCGATATTTCAACCAAACCCCTTCCAATTTAGAGCGTACTTTTTGCCGTTAATGATGCATGATTGATAACGCCACATTTCCTTGTGAACGCGAATCTGCATATACGCCTCTGATAAATCAAGCATGGAAAATCCTGATCCTCTTCGCCCCCAGGTACGAAGTTTTTCCAATAATATATCTGCTGAGTCTACATACACGTCTACATAATTATTTAATTTCCTAAAATCAAAGATCGGTCTTATCTTAGATTTGTGAAGTTGCAATATTCCAAAAATGGGTATAGATCCTATCGATTTACTCATTTCCTTCTAGTCATATTCGATTAAATAGCCCTTTTTCTTCCAATCCTCAAGAATTTTTATTGTGGCTACTTTCAATTTTTCATCCTTAAAGGTCGAATGTCGAATTGGTAGATATCTCGGAGCCTCATCTTTCCACTTCCATTTAACCATCCAATTAATCTTAAATTCAATCTCATAGTTGTGCTTGTTCATGCTAACATTTGGTACAACATCAGTGACACAGCTGAAATTGTAACTCGCCTTAATAATTCCTTCTCCGGCACAAACGCCAAATTCGACTACACTTTTCTTAATTTTCATACCCCCAAGTTCGCCTATAACATCCATACCGATTAAAATTCCAAAAATCATTGGGTAAGTATTTCATATCCGAAAATTCTACTTTCATAAGTCTATTATTTATAATCAATTCTACATCACTAATCCCCACACAAATATCATCGCTATTTGCCAAAACAATTCGTTGTTCATACGACCCTAAGGAGCTTCCCTTGATCAACTCTTTCAAAACAACAGTTTTTGATCAGCTCGATTCCATTAACGCTATAACCGACTTGTTATTAACAATGACTGTCATGGTTGGCAGCCCCGGAAATGTCAAAGGGAGAGCTAGCTAATCGACTCGCATTTCGACTTATTATACTCTGTCGGATATATTTTTGCTCTATTTTGTTATTCATTATTGTTATTATATTTATTGGTCTCTTAAAAATATTATTTTAGTTTTGATAAAAGTTTTAAAAGGTTAATCAAAAAAGTTATTTACGTTTTTCGGTTACTATTGAAGTTTGTCAATCTCTTATATTGAGCTAATACATAAATTATTTTTCACAGTATACTTAAGTCGGAGTTGCTGCAAACCATTTGACACAAATTAAATTGATCTTTAATTTGTATAAATTAATTTATAATCTAATAAGTAACCTCAAAATGATCAGTTTCAATTTCGTTATCCAGAAATATTCTTTCAGAAAATAAACTGATCGGATCACGAATGAATAAATGAGCGATGTGTTGAGCTAATAAGTGATCAATATCATTATCCTTAAGTTTCTGATATAATTCCTCATCCATTATTACATCTTCATCAATAAATTCTTCACCATCTGGGGATAAATATGCATCAACTGAATCATACCGAGATTTATTTATACGAAATTGTTGCTCCTTCAATTCCTAACAAAATAATACATATCAATACAATAAAATAAAAATATATAACACAATCTTTAAGTTAAAGGAAATTAAAATCTAAAAAATCTAAAAACAAAGGAAGATTTTTTTCCATTCTTTATATAACCTTACTTTCTATATATATATATATATATATATATATATATATATCCATGCAATTTAGAAACCTATTTTTGAATGCTTTTTACTCAATCAATTTTCTCCAAACTTTGCACACTTACTCATTCTCGATTACAATAAATGAATATGTGAAAATTCGATCAAAAATTTTTTTAAGGTCTCAGAATAAATAAAAAACGATTCCATCGGAGTTTCTGAACAATATTAATTGAAAAAGATATACTTAAAAATTATAAGTAGTTTATCTTATGCATAAAAAGTTCAGATAAAAAAGTATTAATAAATTTTAATAATATTAAAAAATGTAATAGTAATTTTCTCTTCTACAAAAGATAACAAAAAAATTTTATTGGCCGAATAGAATTCTGCTACCATAAAGAATGGATATTGTAAGTAGCGTTTATGCCACTTTCATTATTATCACATTCTGAAGTCATAATTTAACACCCCAAAAATTTATTAATACAACAATTCACATACTTAAATAAATTAATTCAATTATTTCGCCCAAAATTAATTTACAATTCTTTTCGATTAAATTCTGAAAATTCACGAAAATTAAACCTTAAAACTAATTTAAAATTTTTTGCAAAAAAATTTACAAAATTTAAAACTCTAAATAATTTTACATTTTTTGTAAAAATTTTACAAAATCTTTACCTTAAAATAATTTTGTATTTTTGACAAAAAATTTTACAAAATTTAAAATGTAAAATACTTTTACATTCTTACGAAACTTTATGATAAAAACTAATTAATTTAAATTTACAATAAGCATTTTTATTAAAAAAAATTATTTCTAAAAATATTAATCTGTTAATTATTTATTTTAAACTTTATTTAAACTTATTCCACTTATAAAATATATTAATTGTTATTAATGTAAATATATTTTAAATACATATTTATTTTATCATATTTTTACTCTGCATCTTAATTTTTTAATTTATTTCTTTCAAATTTTCAAAACTAAAAAAACAATAAACTATTTTGGCGAAACTTAAAACTAACCCCTCATAGATATCAAAAATCTTTTGATTTAATAGTTAAATATATAATTACACCATTAATGTATTTATATTAAAAACTATTTTTAAGTCAAGATGATAATAATTCTTTAACAATAGCTCTTGACAACATATTTCCGATTGATATCATCAAGAATATTATTAAAATAAAATTAAAAATACAAATATGATATAATCATTGTGTTTGAAATTTTCAGTCTACACCAGATTATAAATGTATAAGAAAAACAAAAAAGGTTTTTAATATCTTCTAAAATATAGTACTGAATAAAATAAGAGTTAAGGCAGGAAAATGAAGTGACAATTGAATTTATTAAAGTAACGAAATCTCTAAATAATTAGAAGAAGATTGGGGAAATTAAAGATTTGACGACTAAAGAAACTGATAGTTAGGAGGAAGAAATTCGATCTTTTAAAATAATATACGAAGCAGACCATCTGTATATTCTAAAGAGGGATTTTCCAGTAACTGGATCTAAAGATAAACAGAAAGAAACCAAGATTATGAATGTAAATGGTGACGCAAAATGCAAATGACAAGTTGTTAGATGATATCAGGAATTGAGTGGGTGACAAAATTCAGTTAGCTTGGATCAATAATATCTTCTCACAGGACTTATGAGGAAGATATCAGAGAGAGAATAAGGAAATGGCACGGAAACTTACAAAATATGACGCCCATCCTGAAGTGTTTAAAACTAACGATCCGATGCAAGCGAAAATTGATTGGGAGCTGTATACTTCCTGTAGTATATTATGGGTGTGAAAATTGGAGGACAACGACACACTGGTAATGCAACTGTAGAACCTACACAATCACGGTACTCGCCTGGTTTTGTGGATAAAGAAGCATCAGAAAATCAGAATAGATACAATCACAATTAAGTTACCTCCCCCAAAGGACATTCTAGCGAAGATACGGCTCTCATTCTGAAGGAAGAAAGAATCAACAAATCAATGAATGTATCATGGTCAACATGGAATGGCTGCTCTGAGAAAGCATATCCTTTGATGATTTTTAGGAATAATTCAGCAGGAAAGCACTTTATTCGAGATGAAAGACAGGATCGACTGAATAATATGCAAGAGGAGCATAATTTCGCAGAGATCAGAAAATATGCGAAACTCATCAGATTGCAGATGAAACTGTTTCAGTGTTCATAATAATCTTGTTTCAGGGAATTCGCGAAGCAGAAAGAATTGAATCGACACGAGAAACAAGGTTACAGACAAAGAGTCCTTCAAGAAAAAAATCCGGAAGGATTCAATTTTCACCTATACCGAGAGAACTACAAGACCAAAGGATGGTTCATCAGACCTTTGAAATCAGTGCATGAAATTGAAAAACAATCAGTTCAAATATTTACGAGCAGAACCAATCAGTCCAGGCAATTAGAAGAAAAGAATCTATTACAGAACGCGATACCAGAAGACAACGCAACTCAAGAAACAATCGTAGATCCCCTGCTGCTACAGGAGAGTCAGAAGCAAGTCCCTTAGAAATCCATTTGGATTCCAACGTTAAATTAATTAATTTGTATGTTTTAGTAAAATTTGAAAATGAGTAAATTAATAATAAATAAGCAAATTTAATATGTAATGTGTTAAATGAAAATCCGTTTTTTTGCGATAACCTTTTGATAAAGTCTATGTTACTTATCAAAGAAATAACTAGAATTTTGTTAATATAAACTATTAACTGTTTTAAAAACTATTAATTTAACTATTAATTGTTTAAAAAATGTTAATTAATTTTAAATGTTTGTTTGAAAGAAATGTGGTAAGGCGGAAACACCACAAAATTTTTAAAATATAAATTTATAAAAATTGTTATTATCTTTTTAACTTAATATGCGTGAAATCGTTCAACTACAAGCCGAGTAGTGCTGCAACCAAATCGAAGCCCAGTTTTGGGAAGGAATATCTGACGAACACGAAGTTGATCCCACAGGGAGCTATCACGGAGATTCAGATCTTCATTTGAAAAAAATCAATTTATACTAAAATGAAGCAATTGAAGGAGAATATCGACCTCTACAATCCTCGTTCCATATAGACAACGAGAAACGATCTTCGTATGAACCAGACGTAATGATTGGAAGAAAAATCCGGGTCAATGAATACCAATGGCTCTAATAATTTTAAGCTGACTCATAAGGTGAAAGCAAAGCATCGAAATTAAGAAATCATACTAACAAGTTTAAAATGGAATTCAATAAAAAATCCAGAAACTAGCTAATCATTCAAAGTAAAAAATTGATTAAAATATTAATCTGATTAATATATTAATTCACTATTAGACTGGATCTAGGCTTTGGATAAAACGTGTTGCGTTCTGTATTATTTTCTTATACGAACAAAAACTATGTGACATAAGTAATATAAAATACGTACAATAATTTAATTATTATTATTAATATTTATATTTATTTATTATTTATAATTTTTCCCTCGAATGTCGACCATTTTTAAGATTTTTTAAAACATTGATGATTTAATAAAAATAATGAAATTGATAAATTTGATGCAATCAATAATAAAAACCTTAATACCAAGCTCCTCATCAGTTCGGTCATCGACGGAAGCGGCAATGATATCCCATCGGCAATCGACATCAAGCAAATAACCTCGTATGATTGGGGTGGACGCTGATAAAGCCATCAAAATAGGACAAAGAGGTGTTAGTTGATCATACAAAATTTTAGCTTCTTCAATGTTACAAGCCTGTTTTGAAATTAAGTTTTATCACTTCAAGTATAATTATATTATAAAATTATAACTGTATAATTTATAATCATTATCAATTATAATTTTAAAATAAAGATATGAAGAAGTTAATTCCAAATTTATTTAAATTAGGTCGATACTTATGTTCGAGTGTTTTTTTTTAATTCAAAATTTATCGTAAAAAACATTTTTACTTATGTATTACATACCACTTTGAAACCCAGGTTTTCTATATTCATATTCATATTCAAAATTCAATTTAAAATTCTTAAACAAGATTAGTAATAGTAAATTATAAATGACAATTTCTTATTTTTAAAAATTATGTCTAAAGTTGAGCCCAGAAGACTCATTTTCAAAGCTAAAATTTTACTTAAAGTATTTTAATTTTTACTTTTCAATCAGCAAAAGAAAATTTGACTACTTCCTGATAAACTTCATCACATTTACATTTATATTTACATCATTCACCACTGTGAACTTTACTGCGACTAAGTTTCTTGATTCTCACTAACATCTTTGCCTTAACCCTATACTGATTGTGATTTTCCCAATAAATAATATCGTATATCACAATAAAGAAAGTATTATACTCGAGCTCTTAGATGATTTTTTTGTGAAATTGGAAATATGGGGATGTGCAATGTCTGGCTGTAAAATGGCATTGTGTTGTATGTTGGGGAATTTTCACTTTACTTTCGTGGAAACTCGTTTTAACAGGTAAACGACTGTATTAATTGTTCCTGAAAGCAGTTTCATGTTAACAACCATATGAATATTCCAGTAAATATGCAATATATTTTATTTTGTAATTCTTGTTTTACTTTTCCAGCTTTTCTCCTTTTGCATCCAGTTTGTCTTTGGCACCATTTGTTATCACATGTGATAATGAACCGTGTCGAAGAACAGTTTCTTGATGTCGTTGAAGCAAAGTGGCGCTGGTCGTTACTCTTGAATTAGTATTCACTTAAAGCGATTTGTCTGACAGCCAAGCGCCGAATTTTGACTGAAACCCTCATAACTCAATATGTTTGAAGATTTCCATTGCAAAGCATTAGAGTTATTCTAAAAGTTCTCCTAATGTTTGCCGATTACCTTCTTCCAAAGGTTTCAGGTTTAAACTAGATGAGTTTTCCCGTTCAGCATCTTCAATGTGAAAATACAAATTTATGACAGTAATAAACCTATCCCTAAACAGCGTGTTGATGTTTCTGGATGTTTGGGCGATGTTTGCCCCTTGCTTGTATTACTATAAAAGCACGATCTGAAAATGTTAATGTTTTTCAACTTGAAATTCCTTCAGGTAAATAACTACAAAAAATTGATATTTAGATCTAAAATTTTCTGAGAATTACAAAACTAAAACTGCTGAACATTTCGCCTACGCTTGGCCGTTTACCAGAAAGGTTTATCATACAAAAAATCGATTTTTGAAAAACAGCACTGGTCTATTCTGCCAAACTAATCAAAGGTATTTAGTATTCTGTATCTACTGTTGGACATTATATCACGACAAAAGATATAAGAAATTAATAAATTGATATATATTTGTAAAAATACCAAAAAAATAAGGTAAAAAAGAAAAACGATATGTCGAGGTATTTGTTTTAAATAACTATAAACAAAAAATGAACTTTGAATATTATGAATATCATTAAGTCACAGAAAGGAAAGAACCAAATAATTTACAAATGGTATATATATATATATATATATATATATATATATATATATATATATATATATTGTTGTGATAAACGAAAACATGGAGATGTGTCAAACGAGAGTGTGCCGGAAGACTAAGGAGTGAAACTAATGGGACAGTACTGAATAGTACTAATTGCATGCATGCTCCATACAATTATTAAAATGAATCTGAAAAAAATCAAAGCAAATATACGTGAAAACGCTGTAGACAGTGTTGAAAAACCTCGATAAATTATTTTGACCATCACAACAGGAGTTTCACTGGAAGCAGCTCAGCGTTGCTGTCATATATATCAAGCCAGAGATGCATAGAGCGGAGACGAAAGAGAACTGATATTAACAATCCTTAACTAAAATCTGTTAAATATATCATTCTTCCTGAGAATGTGAAAGTAACAACGCGTTCTGAAAATTTTCTCAGGCGATGAAGACACAAATAGAATCTTCATGTTCGGTTCATCAGCGAATTCGGAGTTGTTGGAGCAGTATCCACACGGTTTTATGGATGGTGCGTTCAAAGTAGCTCCTGGAGTATTCCTACATGTATTTACTATACATGCTTTAATTGACAATCAGTCGATTTCTTCGATTTGAGAATTACTAATGATTACTAATGAGAACAAATATGCATTTTGACTATGAACGGATTTTCTTGAAGTAGGTAAAAGTAAGATGTTCAATCATAGCTACCAATGTTTTGATAGATTTTTAATTAGCATGCATGAATGCATTGTCTCTTGTATTTTATCTTGGGCAATCTTTGCAGCACCGAATACAGAAGGAAGGCTTACCTTACGTTTATTGTAACGACAAAAACGTAAAATTATAGAAAAGAATGTTAAATGCACTAAGCTTTATTACTTCAAAAGATGTTGGAGCAGCTTTGGATGAGTTGAACGATAGTAGACCAGACTGTCTCCAAAATATTTATAATTACTGGGAAGTTAACTATATTGGTCGCTTGAGATTGGTCGATCGACGTGGTCACCCACTGTTTTCCATCACAATGTGGAATATGCCAAAACGTGCTACTGAAGGTTTACCTCGAACTAATAATTCAGTTGAGTGGTTAGCGAAATGCATTTCAATCATCTGTCGTTTGTCATCATTCTATCATCAATCATTTCCGTCGTGAACAGGACTTGACAGAGCAAACTATAAGTCGTATATGTAGTGTAATTTCTGGTCAAACACTTAGCAAATCTAAGTACGTTCAATTATCTAAACGTCTTGCTGCAATTATTCCTACTTATTAAGGACGTGAATTTAAGGGTTTTTTTGCACGCAGTTGCTCTTAATATTGATATTTAGATTGAGTCTTTAGGATAATTGTTAAATTGTTAATTGATAATAATCTGTTTTATTTTGTGGTCCATTATTTTAATTTTTTAATGTTACTAATTAATTATCCCTTTATAGTGATTTTTTCGGTTCTCGCATTTGTCGGGTACCTTAGGAAACCTCATTTAATGTACGTAAAAAATGGATGTAAATTATAAATACAAAATAGAAAAAAATAAATTATCTCACTTGAAAAGTGGTTTGAAGACACCCACATCCCATTCCAAAGCCCATAGCATCTAAATAAACGTGATTATCTGTACTTGCTTGTTGAGACACTCCATCGTCGCCGTACACAGACAGATCCTCTTTAAATGGTCGAGGAGTGTTTTTGTCAACAAAAACTGAAACAGAAGAAATACATACAGTGAATATAAAGCACAATACTCATTATTTTTCATATTATATTATTTACGATACTTAATTAAATTAAAATTTTTATATCTAAAAGGTTTTCACAGCAAGTTAGGATAAACCCAAAATTTCTTCAAAAAATTGAAGTTTATCTTGTTCACATTTAAAATTTTTTTTATGTTATTTAAAATATTTGTTTATCTGCGAACATAGATCTTCTTTAAAAATAGGTAAAGAAAATCAATAGGTAATTTGTATTTAAAATTAACATCATTAACCTTCATCAATTAAGGGCCGGAATTCATTTGAAAATATTTATTGTTCCCAAATTATACATCATTCAGAGGGTACTGAAAAGAATATTGTTAACTGTAGAGCAAAAGAATAATAACTTTTCAAAATTATCATGGTTTTAAGGTGTCAAAATAATGGCACAAAGGCACTTAAGAATTAAATATTTTTATCATATTTGTAATATCAAAATTAATAAATTTAAAATTTATTATTATATGAATATAAATAAACTAATTTTAATGAGAAGTAGTACATACATCTGCAGCCGAAATCATAACATATTTTCAAATTTTGTGACAGATGTATTTAAACTGAAACAAGGCAACGGAAAGCACGCAATAATAAATCATTCCAACTACCAAAAAATATCAGAAAAATATAAACGCTAAGAATTTTTATATAAAAGTTCGGTATTTTTTATTTAAATTCTCAGTAAAAAGTATAAAATCGCTCAGTAAAAAAATATAAAAAGCTAAGTAAAAGTATATAAAAGCTGAGTAAAAAAATAAACATTCTGGAGTATTTTATAAAAAAAAATCATTCTCTTTATTGTACAATCTTGCCTTTTTAACTTTCGACGGTCTTCCACGTTTTAGTTTTCCGCCGATCGGGGCATTCTTTGCAACTGGAGGCGCTCTACATTTGCCGATTCGAATTGAAATACCAACAACATGTTTACAGATAAAGTTTTTGGCAAAAGCTGGGCAGTCACAAACTCCTTCCCACAGTCTATCTTTTTGAAATGTGATTTTCCAGACATGAAAGGCGCGTTTTTTGAATTGTTCGAATGTATTCCAACGAAGTAAAGCCTTCTCGTCAATATCGTTTTTTGCCAGTTGCGTTGTTTGTCCGGATGCTACAAAGTAATCAACTCATCTGATAACAACACTTTATCTGCCTTTGTCCATTGATAAGCCGCTATCCAAACACTCAATGGAATGCTCGGTGAAGTGACGAAAACTTTGATTTCTCATTCATAACTTTTTGACCACGTTGAAACCATTTCAAAAATGACGACCAATAAACGGGAGACTGACAATCGCTCACGCAAAGTATGCTCGTATTTTATGTATCTATTAAAAGACTCCAAAGCATTGTTTGTGCTAGGTGTAAGGGAAGAATAACCTTCAAACCACGTGTTATTTTGTACTAGCAATTCGTTGTAAAAATACTCGACAAACTCAGGAAAATCTTTTTTTTCCATTTTTTTAAGAAAGAAAACAGAAGTCTTTTCAAAGATTTCTAAAGACTGAGAAAGTTGTAACTTATCGATATCATCTAAGATACTGTCACGTTTATCAACAGAGATCATCGAAGCAAATTTTTTAGCACAAGCTCGACACATATGAGCTCAGTACATAACAATTTTATTCTTATTAAAAATCTTAATAAAATCATTTTTAATTGCAGCTGATGCGTCCCCTACTAATATTTCTGGTTCAAAGGATGTATTATGAATATTAGATATGCCTTCTGCTGGGATCTTGATCAATATTAGAATTCATTAACACCAAAAATTTATTAATAACACAAATAACAATTATTTAAACAATTTTTCTTGAGGAACTTTTTGTTTTCTTTCGACCAAATTTCTTATACATAAAAATATGAAATTATAAATATTGATAAGCTATTTACAAAAATTTATTATTTACAAAAATTAAATATTCAAAAATTTAAAGAATGAGCCCGTCCTTCACACCTTCAACAAGACTCTTAAAAATAAAAATAAAGTCAGAAGTCTTTTCATTCGAACATACTGAAAGACCATAAGACCTAAGTCTGTTGTGCCACAAAGTACAACGGGAACGTGCACCCAGCTTGGCATTTCGTACCTCCTTTGCAAAATGCACAGTACGATAGTGGCCTTCATGAATAAACCGGATAGTGGTGTTGGGGTCCCTCCATGACGTTGGGCCGCTGGCATCCGTGCAGTATGGATCCGTGATCCCCGAGTATTGCTGAGCGGTGTGGTTTTGACCGGTGAGGGATCATAGTTGCAGTTGATGGTGGCTAAACTGCAAGGCGGCTATCTACTATGATATTGACGTCAGCTCGGTGGCATATACACCGTTTTGAGCTCTCGGACTCGGTGTACGTCGAGTATTACCAGTACTCGATGTGATCGGGAAGCAGTGCCATGTGTAACGATCGACCGTGTCCGTGATTTTATCTATCTTCGCGAGCTCGTCCAGTGTTAGATTGTCGGATGCTGCCAATATAGACCGATGCGTGTCAGGCAGGGTCTGAAGGAAGAACCTGTGATACCTCCTCTGATTTCCATCGTTGATGGTGAGAGCTGGACTGATGCCGTTCAGATCTGTAATCATCTTTTGTAAGAATTGTGTAGGCCTAAGATCACCCATCGGTTGTACTCGGAAGTACTGTTCGAATGAGTCTTCGAATGATGGACTGTGTGCCCTCAAAAGTTTCTGGCACAGTTGGTCGTATGGCTGGTGGTGTAGCATGATCACCGGCAGGTCCATTATTTATGGCCCGCAGTTGGTCGACCAGTAGTGCGGCCGTGAGATAGTGGAACGGCTTATTTTGACTCTTTACCGTCTTCAGGCGGAACTCCATCAATCAGGTTCGAGGTGAGCCTTCGTCGTCTAGAAAAAAAAACGGATAAGTCGGTAAAGTCATCGAGTGCCCTCCGATTGGCTCCTGCAGCTGCGGTATGCCGGTTTCCGAGAATAATTCAGGTGCATCGTCGTGATCCCCACCGCCTAAAAGTGTCATATGGCATGTGATTGTGGTTTCGGTCACAATTCCGTACTGTCTATAAGAGAGATTAGACCGTAAAGGTTTGAACCCACTATATAATGTGACGGTGTAACCAGTGTAGATGGTGAGGGTTCTCATAAGATCGGCGACTAGTGACTCAGTGTGAGAGTGGATTTCCGCATTGATGTACCGGGTCGTATTGATTGTTATTGTCTCTTGTGACTGCGTTTGTGTATCAGGAGTGCGGAATGTGTCGTGTGTGTGGATGTTATCCTTAATTAATTTGTGGTGAATGAGAGTGTTTTTTATTGTGAAAGTGCAACGAATGTTGGATGTGTGGTGTGTGCAAAAACTAAATTTCGACAAACAATCGTATTTGCTTACCGCAATCGGGTGGCTCGATCCCACTTCTGAGACCATTGAAATGCTGGCCTCCGGATCGGGCAGTGAAGGCCAGAACCCGTTTCTTGTGCGGAAAATTACGGTTTGGACGAACGGATCAACTGGTCCAGTGCTGACCAGAGTTCGATCCGATCCAACCGATACTGGTTGATGCACCGCAGAGTAGCGGTCCCCCATCCGCTTTGCTTCGGCTTTCCGTACCGCATCTCCATCTCTGTGACCGCCGACACCGTTTGAGAAGATGAACAATTCCCTCGGTTCGTCGACACAAGACCCAGAATCCGCCATTCGTCGCCAAATTGCGTGAAGCGATGGCGCATTGGATCCGACCGATCGGGGTCCCTGCCGCACAGTGCGGTTTGAATAGTTATTCATTATAATGGTTTCCTCAGATTTCCCCAGTGAAACACGATTGAGATTCATTCCGTCAATATCATCATCGAGTAAAAACATCAGAATGATGATTAATATTCAATTCGATCAAAAACATGGTTATACCCGAAAACAGCGAATTACATAACAGCGAATCTCAAAACAGCGATTCATCAAAACCGCGAATTCCGCAAAACAGCGAATGAAATTTTTCATTTTAAAATGAGATTTTTGTCATTTAAATTGGAGAATATTTATATTAATAAGATATTTTTAAGATATAATTTTTTTAAATATATTTGATTAATAATATAATTTTAAGCTTGTTTTAATTTTCAATTTTTTCATAATATTATTTTCTAGTTTTACTTGTGAAAAAACCACATTGAAATATTAACAACTCAAAAAGGTTCGGAAGCATGCAATTATGGCGGATTTTCCTACCGGGTTGATACAGTCACCTCAATTAGAAAAATTTGGCGATGTCGTACCATCGGTTGCAAAGGAAGACTTTGGTCAGATATTGATAACTGTCATCCGATTGAAAAATAAGGGCATTCCAATCCACCAGCACCAGAAATCGGTATCGTAAAGTCTACTATTTGGAAGATGAAGCAACGGGCAAAAACAGAAACGCGCAATATTCCGATTATACATTCTGATGCGGCAGCTGAAATTTCTGGTAATACTTCTGCTTCCGCTATATTTCCAGCTTTCAAGTCTATAAACAACGTGTTGTATCGAGCACGTCACGAGAAATTACCGGTTTTGCCTCAAAGTTTAAATGACATCCACATACCTGATCAATTGACACAAACTATTTCGGGTCAATTATTCCTATTGTTTATCAGTGAGGACAAATCAATTATATTACTTGGAACAATAAGTAATTTACAAATGTTATCCAGTAATAACCATAGGTTCATGGACGGTACATTTCGGGTAGCACCTCCCTTTTATAAACAAATATTTACAATCCATGCTCTTCTCCAAAGTAAAATACTTCCATTAATTTATTGTATTTTGATAGATAAAAAAGCTGAAAAATACACATCAGTTTTTCGTAAGATTCTGGATTTATGTCTGGAGCATAATTTGATACTTACACCAAATTTAATCACATTGGATTTCGAGAAAGGTTTAATAGTTGCGTTACAACAAGAGTTTCTGCAAAGTCGTCTATGTGATTGTTATTTTCATTTCTGCAAGCGGTGTTTAGACAAGTTTTAGTGACGATTATGGTAATAATCAGGAACTTAGAACGAAAATACGTATGCTTATGACTTTGGCGTTTGTTCCTGAACAAATTGTTCAACAAACTTTCGACAATCTGAGGGACGAGGCACAGGTAAATATTAAACCTTTATTCCAGTACTTCCACCATAAATGGTTTCAAAATATTAAAAAAGAAATGTGGAATATGTATGGCATCAGACGGTGGACTAACAATGATGTTGAGGGGTGGCACAACCGCTTCAATAATTTAGTTGATAAGCATCACCCCAATATTTATGATTAAATATTTTGTATAAGAAAGGAACAAGGATTTACAGAAACATTGATGGCACATATTATTGCTGGGCAAGTTATTAACAAAACAAATAAAAAGTCTAATTTAATAAGAACGTATTTCAAAATTGCAACAGCGTTTTGATGAAGGTGAAATCGGTGTGCAGGAGTTTATTCGTGGAATTTCTTTCAGTTTAAGCACACCAATTGTATTTTGACAAAGTATTTAAAATTGGAATTTCCTTAATACTTTAATAAATAATAATATAAAATCCTAATATACCTTTTAAAGTTAATGTATCTATTAAAATTGTTTTCAAATTGCTGATGATGATGTATGTAAACCTCGAAACATGTCCAATAATTATATAAAAAAAGCTTTAAT
>MQRK01076743.1:0-12101 GCA_001938485.1 Girardia tigrina
GAAATCGAAATTCCATAATTCAACACTTAACATGCCAGATAAAATAAAGTAAAACGATAAGCGTCCGCAAGCGGGCAAATGTTAAAAATCATTATTGAATGATAATAATAAAAACAAAATTTAAATTTAAATAATCAGGATTCTCGGCCAAATATAAATTTAAATAGTCGCTCCAAATAAACTTTCTGAAAATATCGTTGAAGTTAAGTTAAGTGTAAGCGCAAAAAGTGTGGAAAACAAGTGTGTACGGGATGGGAGTCATCGGCATTTATACCGAAATGTCGGTAATTGCTCCAGCAGTTGTTTACCTGACAGGATGACATTAGAATTGTCGTCTTCACAACATCCTGTATGCCGATTACTGCGAGGCAGAATGCGATAAAGAGTGTCGCGAATCGACACTTCGCAAATCGAATCGATAGATAAACAACTGTCATCCTACGGCAGATTGCAAGGAGAAAGGTTATTATTTTTTAATCTTCGTTTTATAATCTTTTTTTTGATTTTCAGAACGATGTTTATGTTACCTGTCCTGCAATCCCGACCACTGCGACCGACGAAAACCGGCTTGTTTATCAATGGACCCAGCCTGCGAATGCACAGGGTATCTGTATACAGTGTGTCAACTGTTATCTGAGGTAATCGTTTATTGTTCGGGTTTTTTCATTCTGACTGTTTATCTGTAAACTGCTACTCAGGATGTCGGCTTACCTAGTGGGGACATTGGCGACGCTTATCAGGTTTGTTAATTCACCTAATTTATTGCTAATTTGATGTTTGTTTATTCAGGATATCACTGCAATCCATTCAGGCCTACCGCGGGGACAACAAATGGTGGATTCGCTCTGAATCATACTGGAAAGTTAATTAATTAAGGAATTTCTTGTTTTAATTATGTTTTTCTTTAAAGGTTCGCGGCTTCCAAGGTGTCTGGGTGAGAAAGCGGACTCGGGTACCGTTCGACATGAGATCCCTGGGCCTCTGTGCTTCACGGGGTTGATTGTTGAATGGGGCCTATTTAAACATATTGGAGGATAGTCGAGCTAGACTATCCTCCTTTTTTCAGAAGTTGAACCGTATCAAATGGACATTTTATTATTAAATGGACATTTGAGTAAGTATGTATTTTATATAACCATTTTTATTGGCTTAATTTTCTTTATCTTTCATTTTAGTCCTTGGTATATTATAAAATGGATACTTATTATAATTAAATGAACCTTACAGTATCCATAAGCTTTTGCTTAAGTCATTTTAAAAATTTTAAAAACTAAATTTTTGTACTTAATTTGATAAAAAAATATTGACGCACACTACTTGGATATTAGAAGAGCAGTCTCGGAAATAAAAATTTGTCGTGAAAAAAAGTTAAAATAATGTTTTTTGTATGCATTTATTATTGGTTTATTATTTACAGCACATCGCTCTACTTGGAGAATACCCAACCATGCAAGAAGAGAAAAAATGTAATTTTTTGTTAAATTATAATCAAGTTTTATTAAAAAGAAAGGATATCTGAAGTGGATAAAAGAAGACTCATCAGTGCATTCGAAATGGATGAAGATTACTGCCTGTTGGGGAATCAAATGGGATTAAAACGGTGCACCTACGCGGAATAATTTATAGGTTCAGAAAAACTGAACAAATTACGAGTAAGCATATCGGTGGTCACAAGAAATGCGTCATTAATGAAGATTCTTCAACAAAAATCTTGGATTACATCGAAGAGAATCTCGGATGAGATATATTTATCTGTCTTGCATTCATCTGATTTCATATTGAAGTTCGTTTTCTTCACCAAAGAGTTTAATTGGGTTGAATCATTACGGGATTCCGTTTTTTGTTAGTTAAGAACTGATTTGCAGCATTGGTTGGTTGAGAGAATAACCCTTCAAGTAAATCTTTTGTCCACTGGATGGCGTGCTCAATCAAATACAGAAAATTTTTCAGAGTACACACTGAAATCGATTTTTCAGGAGGATCTTATAAGCAGCTGTACGACTCGGTGAGATGTGGCAGTACCCCCTGAACATTACCCTTTGTTCCGGGTGTGCCTAATTCAAGAAGTGGTCACAGATGAAACACACAACGACGATCCATATACTGTCGTACATCAACATTGTCAAGCGCATTAGCGATAATATTGATTCCATTAAAGAAATCATCATTGAAGAAGGAATCGGTTTCTTTACCAAACTTTCAACTCGAGTGGTTCAATCGTCACACCGGGATTCATGGCTCGACCGGCATTAGCTGCAGTGATTGATTTCATGTGTCCGATATCCTTTGTTCGGAACAAAAATTGACGATTAATATCTGATTTTTCAATTGAGTTCATATCCGTGATGATAATCCGACCGTAACTTCTTGACTCTTGAATTACTATTCAAATTCGCACCAATTCCCATCAGAAACACTCTCTGTTTTACCTTTTTTGAATGTTGAGCTACCGCAGAATTCTCTTTATTTTCATCAAATACTTCTAGAACTGTACAACTCGGAGACGAATTGATCAATCGATTCGATTTGTGAGATAGGACTTTGATTTGAGAACTCTCCAACAATTAATGGAGCTTTAATTCTTCAATTTGTAAATTATCCATTTATAATGACTCTACTTTCTTAAGCACATGAACTCTATCGATTTCTACATAATCAAGATTTTTCCGACATTCATCTGGTTCATCGAAACTGTTAATATTCATATTCTTATATCGTTTTAATTTTGAGAAAAATGTTGGATCTGAGACGGTTTCAGCAGATTTCCACTCGCAATATGAAAGTCCGCGATCTTTTAGATAATATTCATCAAATTCTATTTCCGAGCCTTTTAATGTTACATCTAATATGTACGAAAAGCTTACAATTCGCGATTCCAGAATCTTTTGAACAACTTCATGCTAATTTTTTAAATTTAATTCAAAATTTGAATCATCATCACTATTTATTGAATTTTCGTCATTTGAATCTATTTCATTGCCCACTTGAGCAATTGCTAATTTGAGAATGAAATACTAGTTTTTACCTCATCGATTTGTAATTTTAATTTATCTCTTATTTTTTGAGATAAATCTTTGCCCGGCAAAATTTTAGTTTCAGTCATAATTTGAGAACGTTTGAAAAACCAATTTCTATTTAATTACTTGAGATTCACTTTCAATAAGTATTAAAATTTTATTCAATAAGTAGTGAAAATTTTTTTTTATTTTTTAACACAGGTAATATTCATTTTTTACACAAAACTTTTTTGTTTTTAATAATCGCTATCAAATTCATTAGGAAAAATTGTTAATTGTGATTATTACAAAAAATCAATTTTTACACACAATTCACATTTTCCGTAGTTCACACCGACAAACACACATCACTCTTCCAATTACACATATACACGCATGCACATGCTGGTACTTTTCAATTGGTACATTCAAAAATTGATTTTGGTCCAATGAGATTTTTTGTTCAAAAGTGAACACAAATCAAAAATTTACTTTGTTTAAATCAATCAACTGCCCTGCAACCTCCGACCCCCGAACCATAGAACTCCGCCATCGGCCCAATCAAAATCCACGAAGGCCACCTGGGTGAATCGATTTACTCATTTGTTCATGGTGGTTTAGAATCGAAATTGAATATCACAGAAGCCGAACATCATTGTTTAAATTTAATTAAAACGGAAAAAATCAAATTATATACATTGGTGTCTATATATAACCTAAGTGAATCGATTTACTCATTTTTTCATGGTGGTTTAGAATCGAAATTGAATATCACAGAAGACGAACAGCATTGTTTAAATTTAATTAAAACGGAAAAAAATCAAATTATATACATTGGTATCTATATATAATCATACATACTTATATACTCAATATATTTAATTTAATTAATTTTGTTAATTAATTTAATTACTTTTATTTTACTCATTTGTAATTAATTTAAATTTACTTTAAATAATTATTTAAAATATTTATTAAACTTTTATTTTTAAATTGTGTTCAAAAAGAGTTAAATGGAATCGCAACGCAACTAAGCACATAAAGCCTTTTTTCGAGTCGACATCGGAAGGAGAAAATAGAAACGAACTCATTTGTTAGACGCATTTAACTTCTTCATAGACTGTATAAAATATATTTATTCTTGTAATTCATAATAAATGTTTTTCAAATTTGTAATTGCAAGAGCTGAAGCTGTGACTGTTGTTAACAAGGAACTAAATGTTTTAGTTGATCTGTTAGAGCAAGTAGAGAAATATTATGAGGCCAGTTCAGAAAGCAGAGAAGATGCTATAATGTTATTGCATAACATTTTAACTTTCATATTTCTTATTCTTCCTTCATTTTGGCTTATATCCTCCATGACATCAACTTTGATAAAGTTATTGATAAAGGTAAGGAGAATTAATAAATTTAACAAGTTTTCGTGTATATTGTATGTTTTCAATAAAAAAGTTTGGACTTAAGTAAATCATTCAAATTCTCAGTTAATAAGTTTATAAAGACATTTGAGAGGAGGGGTAGGACCTCTAAAGGGTTTCATTTCAGGCCAAATATGTCAATTTGAATCTGGACTTTTAAGAGAACAAGTATGTGCTTTTAATATGTGCCAAATCAGAACAATAGATCTCGAACTTTCAATCGTTATGTAAAACGCAACAATCCAAGCTGGCATGAGATGGCGTATGATGTTTTATTAGCAATCAGGTTAAGACTGGGTTCACTTGATGAAGAGTCAGCTTTGAAAGGATTAACTGGAAAGAAAATATTTGCTATTCTATTCTCTGGAAACCAGAACATTTCAAGAATGAAAAACTTAAAGTTACTAAACCAATACAGAGAACTTCAGAAATCGTTTTGATAGTTCTTTTCAAGTCAAACTATTTTTTAATAACGCAGCCAAAGTATATAATAGTTCCCAAACACATAATGAAACTCGAGTAAACATAGTTCAAATGAATAAAAGTTCAACTTCAAAAGAGAGGAGAACTACTATATAGATAGTTTTATTACTAGTAATATTCAAATTTATAATCTACGATAAAATAAACTCATTATTTTTTATTAGTAGTACTATTTTTGCTATTATTTATAATATAATTATTGATTACGGCAATTATTATAGAAATTCAGTCAATAGGGCGTAGGTTGAATATTCGAATTTTGTAATACCATACACATTTATACAGTACTAACTTCAGTTTCTTCTGTTTAATAGGAAAACATTGGTTCACCAAAGTTTTATAAAATGGCGCCAAAATTTGCTCACTTGTGTAAAAAATCCTTCAGACAATTATTATAAAAATAAAGATTCATCTTTACAACAGAAAATGATTCACAAATCACTCAAATATAACAATAAATAAAATAACAACGATTATTTATTGAAAATATTCAAACATAAAATCGATAATCATTAAATTTCAAATAAAACCGATCGGATAAAAAATAAAAATTGAAAAAATCGTTCTTTCCGGCAAAATAAAATTTACGATATCTTTTATAAAAATTGTAAACATTTTAATAGTACCAAAATTATAAAAACCATTTTTAATAAAATAATCAATGACAAAGAAATAATCAGTAACAAAGAAATAATCAGTAACAAAGAAATAATCAGTAACAAAGAAATAATCAATAAAACACTAACCAATCTCAGGAATGTATCGATTTACTTGCTTATTAAAACAAATATTGTTTCTAGAAAAATAGTTCAATAGAACTTTTTAAACAAAATTATAAATTTACTACTTTAAATATTTTTATTTTCAATATGAATTATCAATTATGAATCGTTCATTATAATAATATTATTAATAAAAAAAATTTTTTATAAAAACAACCACGTTTTTCAAGCATTACCAATGCACTAAAAATGGGGCGGATTTCTGAATTACTGCTATTTCCTCTTTACTGTTTTTTAGTAACAATCGATCATTTCTATGCCCCACGTTTTTGGTTAGGTATAAAATTTCGCACATGTCTAGAAAAAAAATTATTTTCCTCTTTTTAGTGCATTGGTAATGCTTGAAGAACGTGGTTGTTTTTATAAAAAAATTTTTTTATTAATATTATTTTACTATTTTTAATTATCATTTAGGAATTCAAATCTTTCGATTGATTTCGAATAACAGAAATGATAATAAAACCAAAATAACAAAGTTTTATTTTAATAAAAGCAAGTTTTATTTCAAAATANTTTTTTTGTACGTATTAATTAATATTATTGATTTTTTTCATAAAGTTAAAATTTTCATAAAGTTAAATTATAGCATATGCGGTTTATATAGAGCCGTAAATGTTTTAAAATATTGTATTGTCATTGGAAGCAAGCCTGTATAAAAAAATTCAGCTCAATTGGATGACTGAAAGTGGTCGAAAAATCAATCTCAAGATTTGTTCTAGACAGACAAGAAATCAAGCTAATAAAAACGTGGTAATAAAATAAATTTCGAAACCGATTTTTTTGATTTTAAGGCTCAACTTAAAAAAGACTTAGTTTAATTTTAGGATTTATTAAGTTTTAATTTTTATTCGTCTTAATATCAAGCAAATACGGTAATGTTGTACGGAAAGTGTTTTATATTATTATAATCATTATTATAATTATTAATATATACAATTTCCGTTTTCTTCTCTCTATAATCATAAAATTCGAAAAATATGGTATAATTTTTCTAGATATAAATTTCGAAATTTCAAGAAAATTATAAATTTTATAATCTGTCGTTAATCTGACGCCAACTTCACTTTATAAAAGTATTTCCCCAAATTTATACGAAATTTATACGACCAAATTAAGAATGTTCTTGTTATTTCAGGTAGAAATCTTTTCAAATTGAAACAATGAAACTCAATAAGAATTCGACGTTTTCAAAAGTCGCTTCATTCGATGAATGCATTTTAATGGATCGATAAACGGATCATTTATATTATGAATAGAATGATGATCGATTTGATATTTAAACTACTGAAATTTGGATTAACAAATGTTTGTTTTGAAGAATTAAATAATGTCCATTTTAGTTTTCTGATAAAATAATACACTAATAAATACCACAACGCGCTTTTTGACTCAAAAAAATCAAATGATAACCGAAAATTCCTTAACAATTTAGAAAAATGTTGAATTTAGAGTAATTCTCGGCTAACTTAAGACTACGTGCATATCTTGATTGGTCGTATCTTATATGAGAAGTTAGTTTAAATTTAAGTTTCGCCAAAATAGTTTATTATTTTTTTAATTTGAAAATTTAAAAGAAATAAATTGAAAAATTAAAATGTAGAGTAAAAATATGATAAAATAAATTTTGTGGCGTTCAATTATGACTTCGGAATTTGATGATAATGAAGGTGGCATAAACACTACTTACGTGCCGAACAACGCTACCTTAGACAACTTCACGAACCAATTACTACCTGAAAAGTTCAGGAAAAGTGACAATGTGGAGACGTTCATAGAAGAATGAGAAACATTCTTCCAATTAACAGGAGTTGCAAAAGTGAAACAAGACGTCATTGTCTTGTGTCTGTTGGACAGAGAGATAAAGGAAAAATATAAGACCGTTGACAAGTCGATAAATGGTTATAAAAGTCGACTCCGAAAAGCATTTGGTAGGACATCTTAGCTATTTCAGGATTGGTCGGAAGCTTGTCGGTATATGATGAAGGATGATATACCTGAAGTTTTTTCCGAAAAAATTGAAAAGATGGCAGAAAGAATTATGCAACATAACATGTAAAAAGAAAGCATAATGGAAATATTATTAAGGAACTGTTGTGATGATATGGATATCAAGAAAGAAGTTCAGATGAATAATGTAAAAGGAGTAGAACAAATAAAAGAAAAGGTCAACATGATACACGAGATTAAGAATATAAAGGATCAGATAAACGTAGTGAGAGAGAACGGAACGCAGAACAGACCAAAGAGCTACAAGCATGCTGTAACTCAAAACAATAATAGATTTGAACAAAAGCATACAAGAGTCGGGAGACAGAAAAGAACAGATATACTAATGATCAAAACTGGGAGAGAAACAAATTCTCGAGCGTAACAAATAGATAACGGGAGACTGATGTAGAATGGAGGGACATATTATAAAAGACTGTACAGAAAGGAGACAAATCAAATGCCATGGTTGTTGACAGAAGCGACATGAAAGAGAAAACTGTCCGAATATCGAATATAAACTGTCCCATAATAGATGCTATCGGGAGGACGAATGTTACACCAACTTAAACTGGAGAAGAAGCCAACAAAGATCAACAAATAACAATTATCAAGGATGGGGTTACATTGAACGACAATATAGAGATAGAGAAGACAGGAGAAGAGGAGACAATAGAGGATTAGTAGCGAACATTGAAGAAGAATATGAAGAATCGATAATGGAGCAAGATCACCCAAAAGACAGATCCTCGACAGAAGTGTAGCCAGTCTGGGCAATAAACTAATAAGACATGTAGACGACAGAAATACTAGCGAAGAAACCAGGATTTTAACCATAGAAGAATGGAAAGCTGAAAATATCGTAAACAACAAAATGCAAGGTCAACCAAGTGTAAAAGTAAAGATACAACATATCAAGGATGACTGTTTATTAGACACTGGGGCTAGAGTGAACGTCAGGAGCAAGACGATTTTTGAAAAACTAAAGGATGTGAAATTGGAAGCAGCAGATATTAAATTACATTGTGCTAATAAAAATCCACTAGAATGTATTGGTAAGATATCAGTGAATGTAAATATCAAAGACAAACAGAGAAATATAACGTTTATAGTTGTAACTGATATTAAACCAGACATAATAGGCGGGATGAATTTGCAGAGTGAGTTCGGAATTGAGTTATGTTGGAAAAAGAAAACGATGAGATACTCGATCAAAATTTTCAGGTATGTAATTTAGAAGCAAGTTTCGGTCGGAAAGTGACGGATAAGGAACGATTTCAGAAAGCCAAAAATACGACGCATATCGCTGATAAACCAAAGATAATCAATATTATATGTTACGACTATAGAGTTACCCCGAAAAAAAATTCCATAGAGTTAAGTCGAAAGGAAACCCCGTCGCTATCCACACCCCGTACGCCTGAGACCATTGAAGAGAATTGTGGCGATAGTCTAGCTCGATTATCCCCGATTAATGGTAAATTGGTCCCAAGCATTTTGGGGCGACGAATAAACGAGGAGCTTCCCCGAGTTCGTCCCAATTACGGCCGCAGCTCCCTGGAGTCCTTTGAGGCTTCCTAAAATAAAACAAAAAGTTAACAATTTAAATTAATTTGATTAATATTACCTCGATAATTTAAAAAGTCCATCCACGCGAGGACTTCAAAAATTACCATTGTTTACCTTCGCCGTAAACATCCTGCATGATTGCAACGATCGACATCGCAATTGTCATCTTTGTAAACAGGACGTCGTGCGAATTCGCCGAACCGACATTTTGAAGACAAACTTACGGATGTCGACACTATCCTTAACTCCATGCATAAACAGGACGCTTCGAATTCCCTGTAGGGTATAATACCCGAACCGGCTCGCACCAAAAGCCAGTGCACAGTATTATCTGTAATTTTGACGATATACTTTGCATTAATTTTGATAATTAAATTTGGGAAAAGAAGAATATATTATATACTTCGATTGGATTGAGCCAATTATATTTAAATTATATTTCAATTTTAATTTACCGATTTGCGGAGAAGAGGAAAACCTTATAAATTTTGATTACCAAACAATTATTGCTAGCAGTACATGTCGAATTATCGAAAAGGTAACCCTATCTAAGTTCATACCAAAGCCTATTGATTTCGTTTTGTTTTTTTTCATTATCATTTTAACCATTGTAACGATTTATTTTGACTAATTTACTCAATAGTACGATTCAATATACGATATTTAATAACTTATTTGACTTATTGATTTGATATATGATTTTTATCTGGTCATTCTCACCTACTATCATTTAATACCACCATACGAGCTCTGTACCCACAAGATGTCGAGGAGGGTTGAGAGGACGATTTGGTGCTGTCGTAGTTGTAGAGGAGTAGATGTGATGCGACGGTATAAAGGTGGAGGAAGTGTGGATCGAGAAAGCGAGTAAAGGTGAAAGTTATTAGTGTTGAAGTCGTAGCAAAGTAGGAAGTGTGGAGAGTGTCGGAAATTGTAGATATGTACATAGAAGGTGGATTAAAGCGTTTTGTTGGTATTAATATGTATATTAGTTTGAATGAGTTCATTGACCAGATTTTATACCTATTAATGATAATATTTCGTTATTAAAATTTTATAAAGATGGTCAAAAGACTAATTTTGATTTTCGTTGATTTTAGTATATCATGATGAATAAATAATTTTGTGTTTAAAATGTCTTACACCTTTAAATAAATCTGTTATACAAATTGTAATGCCAATAGCGCGTATTAAGGCTTAATTTATTTCGTTTCGTTATGATTTCTATGTTATTATTTCTATGTTATAAACAATGACAATATTTCAGTCTAAATACATCATATCAGGTTTACGGAATGAACCTGTTCTCATTCGGAGACAGGATATAATTATTATCAAATCGATATTATATTTCTACTCTTGATAATATTCAAATAATTCTAAAATTAATGTTGTTTACCGCAAATCATTTAGCATTACTACATCACTTGAAAATCATTTACTTCTTTTGTAATTCGCATAAATGTAATTATTCATTTTGTAAATATTAAGGACTTTCTATTTGAAGAAGACTTCTATGGATTAACATGTTAACAAAGGACTTCCTGGATAATTCATATAAATAAATAATTAACAAATGTTCCGATACACGAACGTCCACTAGATTAACTATCTATTATAATAATCGGACAAAATAATCAATGACGCGTATAAATAAATGAAAAATAAATATTTTATATATTTGGGGATATTATGTTTTCTATTGTTGACAGTCATTAGTAAGTATTTGTATACCTTCATACAGGAGTGGACAACAATCGACTCCCTACAACATTGAAAAGAGATTCTAGATCCCATAATTTAGTGTCAAAATTTTGTTTAAAATCTTTTATCTGTTAAAAATAGCATTATTGTTAACTTTAGTCTTACAAATGACATGAATCCGATTGCCTTAGAATGAAGATCGTCGAGTATTTAGAGAAAAGCGGACATTAGTTTACTTATTTATAATTTTAATCTAGTAATTTCTTTTGTGAGAATTTTGATTAATATTTTAGTAGATTAGTTTAGAGATCGAACCCTTTTCATTAATGTTCATTAACTTTCAAGATAGAATTTAGTTGACTTTTAGTTAAACGTACAACTAAACGTTCACATGAGGTAGTAATTTCGGATATAAAGGTCGACAAGGTTTGAAGAGTCGTGTTTCGTTTCTCACCAAACAATATTTTTAATAGTAAAGAGAATAGTAAATTGTGAAACATCTTAATTGAGTACAGAATAAAATTTAATTTATTTGACCAATAATATGATGAATTTGAATCTTTTTTTGGGGGGGGAAGGCGAGGAACATTGGGAGGGTGATGCTACCGGCTGCAGCATGCAAGGGGCATGCGGACCGGTCGTCATTTTCTTTCTTGAGGCTCTCTTCGTTTCCTGTAGTTTCGAGTGTTGGTGCGTCGATATGGTTATAGTCGTAGTATAGAATTATTATCATCCCCTCTAGAAGCTCAGCCACCAGTCGGGACATCCTCGTTACTGGTTAAGAACCCGAAGGCGCTCTAATGTTTGCACAATTCGTTGATACAGGCAAAGCAGTCGCGTCTGTTCCCCATTGAGATATAATCAGTTTAGTTTGATAGAGTTGTCGTTGAACTCTAATGGTAAACGGATGGGGGCTCAGAGTCATCATTTGTGTTGTTTGAAGGGGAGCACGACATATAGAGAGGCATAAAAGATTCTTCATGGCGGATAAATGGGATATAGGATGCACGACGCTGATAAAACACAGAATAGATACAAAAAACCGCCAATTAATTTGAGACCACATAGACAGCCAATCAATCTAGAAGAGAAAATCAATGAAACTATAAAAAACCTGTGGGAAAACAACATTATAAAGAAGTGTAACTCTCCATGGAATACTC
>MQRK01076771.1:0-14407 GCA_001938485.1 Girardia tigrina
ATATATATATATATATATATATGCAATTAAAATATCTATAATTATTTGATTTTTTTCTTTACTTTTAGAAAAAAGAATTATTTTTAAAAACAAAAAATTATTTAAAACGAAATCAAAAAGGTAGAATGAGCTGAAAAATACCATCATAAAAATTTTTCGAATAAGAATAGTCAATTTTTTATGGTACTTTCTTTCAAAAATTAAAATTTTTTGCTCATCACTAAATCCAGAATCTCACAGAAGGGAATCACTCGAACTGTGAAGGATTGATTTAATAATTTATATAATTTGTAGGAATGACTAATTCATATTGTGTTTCTGGATTTGGTATACCTTTATTTGCACAAGTTCGGTTTATTATTTTTTATTGTATCTCATAAAGAAAATTGACCTAAAGCACCATCAAAATGTTTTGGGCCACTAAAATTCTTATTTCTTGATGCCTTCCCATTGTTTTGTTTGCTTTTCTTTTAACAGCTGTATTAATTTTGGCTATTTCTACTTCTGTGGCACAACCAGTATTACTACAATTATATTGAACAAGCATAGCATAAAAATATATATCAGGAGTATTTGTCCATACGCGTCCATTGCAATAACATGACAAAATGTTTTTGTTCAATCTTTGTTTGGCTTTAATATAGATATTATCTTCATGGCAATATCGTTCTACATCCCTTTGAGATAAAATTTGATTAATATTCGTCTTGAATTGAATGAAACTTTCTTGCTTAACTTTGTAAATCTAAATCACTTTTATAATCATTTGATTAGGATTAAATTATGAATTCTTTATGAATTTTATGTACTTTTTACTCATTTTCTCTACATCTATCCTATATATTATCCATCGTATTATATATGATGTATCCGGGTACAAAAAAGTATAGTACCGAGCGGTTCTTTTATAATAAAAAATTTTATGAAATTGTTAAAAATGAATTTAATGTAAATCTAAATAAATGTTTTTCCGTCTGTTTTAAAAATATTGAACTTAATTTTAATTGTTAATTTTAAAAATAATCATCATTCTAAGTTCAGCATACTCAAATCGACATGGGGCATCAATACATTCACACATTCAAACAATTTCAAATACAGGGGTGGCCATAAGTCGCTTTACCCAGTAAACTTGTGCGTGGTATGTGCAACTGCAAACTTGCACGAACTGCAGATGTTGATGGTGACTTATGGTAAAGCGACTTGTGACCATCCCTGTATTCCTTATTAGGTTCTTGATCAAAAGACATTATCATGAACACAAAAATTTATTTCTATAACAATTTGAATTTTTTAAACAAATATTTTTGAGGAACTTTTGCACTTTCTTTTTACACAACCATTATAGATATAAATAAAAATATGGTTAGTATATTTTTTACAAATTAAAATTCTATATTTTTTTAAATAAAAATTATAGTGAATTAAAATTTTGTCAGAAAGATTTTGTTGCGTCTTTTATTAATTTTTCAATTTTATGGTACATTTAAATTTACCTTTTCTCAATTACATTTTCCAAAATAAAATTACAATCGCATTTTTCATTTAAATCGATTTAATTGTTTTTCAATTATTTTTTTTAATTCCAATTACCATTTCCAAAAATAAAATTATAATTACGTTTTCCAAAATAAAATTAAAATGGTATTTTTCAATTAAGTCATTTTAATTGTTTTACGATTATTATTTTTTTTAATTCCAATTACCATTTCCCAAGAGAAAATTATAATTACATTTTTAATTTACTTTGATTTAAAAGTTACAAAAATAGTTTAGTTTGCTTTTATTTCGCAAATAAAATATCAAACTTTAAATTACCTTTTATTTTATTTCAATTAAATATTTTCATCAAATTTGAAATTAACTTTTTTATTTCATAATAAATATTTACATAAATTTTTTAATAACCCTAAATTTATTTAATTTATTTTATTTCTAACTTAAATTAAATTTTACATTAAATTTCTGAAAATCTTATTTTAACATATTTATAACAATATTTTACGRAATGTAATTGTTTATTTAATAATTTGATAAGATTCAAAAATTTTATATTTTATGAACGCTCCCAACATTCCTCACATAAATAATGCTATAATATAATATAATAGAATTATATAATACATTAGGTAAGTTAGTAGTTAATTATATATTGACAAAAATTTAACATTTCTTTAAATTGAAATTAATTGTTTTTTTCTTCTGAAAACATTGAGCTGAAAACAATTCATTTGCTCCTAAATTGGACACTCAACATCATCAAATAACTAACGAGAGGAAATATCGAAACATCGCTTCTTGGAAAAGAGAATTAATAACGTTTCATCTAATCCAAATTTGATATTTCAATTATAAAAATAAAGTTAAATTTCTTTGCTCCATCAGTTTTTACGTATCATTAACTAATTTCAATTGGAATTAATTCTCCCATATATTTTCACGAAATTCTATCAATAATTATTTTATTTATATTTTGCTCTACTTAACAAATGTTTGTTTATCTAAACTTAAAAGATGTAAAGTAAAAATTTTAACAAAATTTATGAAGCTATATTTCGGAGTTCTTATTCAATTGAATCCTTTCCAAACGCTTCAATATGACAATTTTGAACCTTTCTAGGGCCAAATATTTATTTTTGATTTGTTTATTAGTTTTATTGAGGAAAATGAATCAGATAAGGTGTAAATTTCGGTACCCTGACAAATATGCGGACGAGAAAACCGCAATATTAAAACCAACATTTGCGCGCAAAACAAATTAAGTAATGATGTAAATCGTGAATAAATATAAATTTCAAAAAATATTTTGATTTTTTATTATTAATTTGTTAATACTAAAGATTTTTGGAAAATAAATTTATTAAATGTTTTTGAAAAATGTTGATTTTTTATTATACAGAACACCAAATACAGAATCAAGGCTTACCTAACCTTTGTCATAGCGACAAAAACGTTAAATTACATTAATAGATGTAAATGGCACTAAGCTTTGTTCCTTCAAAAGATATTGGAGGCAACTTTTGATGACTTAAATGACAATAGACCAGACTGTTTCAAAAATATTTATAATTGCTGGGAAGATAACTTTATCAGTCGCTTGAGATGGCATCATGACATGGCTTAGGCTGGCATCGCGACTCAATGAACATCATTTACTGTCGGCAGACGTGACCTACTACTGGTATCGAGATCGAGAGAAGGAGTTTCGTCAGTTCTTCACAATGGACGAAGAAGCCTCTTTGGTGTACTGCAATAATGTTGGTGGTCTAATCACAGCATTGGGTATAGTGTATCAACCTAAAGAATGGCATCTCTTTATAGACTCCTCAAGCCGCAGCTTGAAAGCAGTCCTCCTCCATAATGGCAACAAGATTTCCAGTGTTCCTGTTGACCACTCAGTTCAAATGAGAGAAACGTACAACAATATGGAGCTTGTACTAAACTCTTTGAATTACAAGAGTCACAAGTGGCTTATTTGTGGAGACATGAAGGTAAGTATTTGATATATTTAGCGTTTCATTGAATCTATATTTTTTTGACATTTATTATAGGTTGTGGCACTTATTCTGGGTCAGCAAGGCGAATACACAAAAAACCCATGCTTCTTGTGTATGTGGGACAGTAGGGATGACCAGAATCATTTCATTAAGAGTGCCTGGCCAGCCAGAGATGAGATTGTACCCGGTTCTCACAACGTACTATCACAACCCCTTTTGGATCGACGAAAAATTATTCTCCCGCCTCTTCACATCAAGCTTGGACTGATGAAAAATTTTGTGAAAGCACTTCAGAAAAACGGCAAAGCTGTCATTTTCTTGAAGAAGAAATTCCCAAGAGTCTCAGTGGCAAAGATACTTGCGGGAATCTTCGATGGACCGCAGATAAGAGAGCTCATGAAAGATCCAAATTTCGACAAATCACTTACGCCAAAGGAGAAACGTGCATGGACTTCCCTGAAGTCTATAATCAAATTTTCCTGGGCAACCACCGCAGCGAAGACTACCAGAGAGTTGTTACTGATCTGCTGAAGCGTTTTCAAGCACTCGGTGCTCGCATGTCAATCAAGCTCCACTTTCTTAGCTCTCACCTGGATTGCTTCCCAGACAACTGCGGAGACTACAGTGAGGAGCAAGGAGAGAGGTTCCACCAAGATATACGAGTCATGTAGGAGCGCTACCATGGCCGCTGGGACGTGCATATGCTAACCGATTATTGCTGGAGCCTGGAGAGAGACTCGCCAAATGCTTCCCATGTTCGCAAAGCCAAGAAGAGACAATTTATTTCACCTTAACCTTTCCTGAATTTGATGTTTTACATAACAAAAAAAATAGCCTGTAAAAATGTGCATTTAAATAAATTAAATTGTATGAAAACAGGGGCCAAAAGAGAAAAACTAATAACATATTCGGCATCAGCATGCCAAAATGGTATATTATTGGCTGAAAAACCTTAAAACTTCAAAAAAATTATTTTTTCGTCAACCAGTGTTATCTAAACGTCAATTATTTATAATTAAAACGGACTTAAATTTATGGATTATCACCACCCAAAGGCTCTTAAAATTGGCATTTAGACTGCATCTTTTGGATAATTCTTAAAATTTAAAAAAATTTCTTTCGATTAAAGTGGAAACTTTATTTAAACAGATAAAAATTTGAGTTTTTTATTTTTTTTTCAAGTATATTAAATTTTTAAAAAGTTACTCATTAATTCACTTTCACACATTATTCGGGTCACGTAAAATTTCAAACAGAATATAAAGTTAAATGACAAAACCATATTTATTAAATCAAAATATCATAGCTTATAATGTTTAAGAAACAAAAGAAAGTTATCAATAAAACATTCAAAATATATTAACGAAAATAAATAAATAAAACAGGAAAGATTCTTCAAATAAAGCCCATAAAACTGTCAATGTGACATTCAAAGGTATTTTTTCTTCTTAGTTGATCTCTTTTACTTAATACGTTTGTATAAAACTGATTGTTAAATTTAAAATAAAGTTTGATTCACGTTCCGGAAACCGCTTTTACAATAGCTTTAAAAATAATTTACATTTCAATCTAAATTTTTTTATTTTCTGAGCCGATAAAACACTCTCATTCATTAAAGGAATAAATAATTATTTCATATATAATAGCGACTCACGAACAAGTTATACTTTTTCTTCTGTCAAATATTAAGGAAAGTAATTCTGTTTTAAAATTTTAAAATTAGAAAATAATATTTATTTCATGAGAAAATGTTTTGTTAATATAATTTTTAACAAAACTATAACCATAAAAAAACAGTATAACATTTTTAGAACTTTTGTTATTATATTTAACTCGTCTGGTTATTAATATAACATTCAATAAATCTAATATAAGGTCTAATATAAGAGTAATAAACTATAATTTAGTCATTTATAATTCCAAAATATTTATACTAACATGAATTATAGAAATTAAGTTTATTTTACATTGTCATCCTTCATAGAAAAGTAAGGATTTTGAAAAGCTCAAATAAATTTTTGAATTTTAATATTTAAAATCCATCAAGTAAATTTTCAAAATATTTCAAAATATTTTATACATTAAAATGTAGCATAAAAATATGTTTTATAAATAAAACTTGAAAAAATTTTAGGGTTGAACATAGAAGTCTAAAATTAGAATTTTATTATCTAAACATTATCCTGTATCGCAGTTGGAGCAAGCCTCAACCATGAAATCAATTCCAAGCTTGCACCGATCGCATTTTTTTCAAGGACATTGAACAATCCAGAAAAAAGATATTCGACGTTCGACAACGAGCTCCTCGTGATTTATATGGCTGTCAAGAAATTCAGGCATTATTTAGAAGGATCCAGTTTCAAAATATTCACCGATCCCAATCCACTGCTTTACATTCAATCAATGAAGAATCAAGAGACAATGGAAAAATATTAAGTTTCTCAACTTTCAAATCCTTTCGATTTCCTTTCTAGAATAGAACTTAATAAGAACTAATTGGAGATCATGATACTTTCAAAGAGCGATATCAAAGACGAGTAACAGAAAGAGAAGGTACCATTACTATCAAATGATAGTTTTAATGTCAGAACGGAGAATGAGTTGCTCATCAACTTCATCGATCACAAGAAGAGAGTAATTTTGCCGGTCAAGTTTCGCCACCGTGATTTTGTAGACTTAACTGAATTGCACATGTCGGTATCAACCTCATTCACTCCAGATACGTTGAGCCTAAGATGAAGTCCGAAATACGACAATGGACAAGAGAGTGCCACAGATACCAAGCCCCCCCAGAAATCGTAATCACCGATCAAGAGAGACAATTCCTTTCTAATCAATTTAAAGAAATTTGACAAAAATTCGTAATTGAGCACCGGCACATAATCCCGTACAACCCCCAACGCAACGGAAAAATTGAAAAATTTAACAGATCCCTAAAGAAAGCGCTTAAAACCTACTTGGGCACGGCTGAGCAATCGTAATTCACGGACTTCTGAATTCGACAATAACCGGTTCGACCGCCTCACCAGCACAATTATTGTACTGCTCTTCCACGTATCTACCACAAGATGTTATCGTAGACAATTCAAATCAATCAGCCTACTCCAGAAAAGATATCAAAACAGCAATTCGTGGTTTCACAAGTCTGATTGTCAACAAACAAATCACACGGAATATCATAGTGCCAGAAGCACTATCGACATGCTCAGAAGTATGGTTAAGAAGAAATGTCGTTGGATCCTTCAAAAACCGTACAAAAGGCATTACAAAGTAGTATGTCAATTTAAAGACACAAAAACATTCGTTCTATACATAAAAGGCCACCACAAAACAAAATCGATTAACCGTCTCTAACCAACGTCCACTTGCAAGGACACCCCTCTTCTTCCACAGGGGATTATTTTAAGTAAAGCTGTAGTTAATTAATGAATTATTTTTAATTTAATTTTGTTGAATTAAAAACAATGATTTTTTTATCGATTGTTTAAGTAAATAGATTTTGTATACAATACATTTTTCAATAAACTTGTGCTATGCAAGATTCTTATAAAATTTTTAAAAATTTTCATTTCGTCCCATCTTTAATTACTTTCTTCGTAATTTTATCAATTTAACTTTTTTTTGAACTTTTTATTTAATCAAACATTTTTATTATTGTTTTTAAAATGCATTTATAAAATATTTTACAAATAAAATTAATTTATTCTATTTATATCAAATCTAATGAATTTTTAAAACTTTAAAAATAATTTATAATATCCTCAACTATTTTTTTTTCAAATTTTTATTTAATCCAACTTTTTATTATGTATTTATGAAATATATTCCAAGCACAAAATAATTTTTCCATTTATAGAAACATCTAATTTTAAAATTTATTTTTAAAAAATATTTAATTTCTTAAAAATGCTTTTGTAGTAGCTTGATATTATACATTTACGCATTAACTTTTCTTTAGTTTAATATTTCTTCTAAAGTCTTATTTTAAAAGTTTCAACTGAATATATCAAATTTTTGAAAGTGTTTTTTTAGATTTTAAACTCTGTTTTTGTCATATATAATTATTTACTTTTTGTTAAAATTGTATATGATAAATTATTCGGTGAATCTAAAATTTTAACTAATTCCTCATAAACAAAATTGTTTCAAAAATATCACATTTGTGTTCACAAGACTCAATAATATAAAAGATACGTTAAATTTAATTAATTTAAATATGTTAATTTTAAATGAAATCGACATTGGTTTTTACATTAAAAAATAAAAGAAAATTCATTTTTTTAATTAATAAAATATATTCAATTTTTTTTACAAAAAAAAACAAATGAAAATCAATTTAAATCTACAGAAAAACTCTTGTAAATTTGAAATCAAAAAAAATTATTTAAAAATTTTTTAATTGAAATAAATATTAAAAGAATATTTTTATATTTGAAATAATATACAATAAAAAAAGTAAAACGTTAAAGAAAAAACTTTTTTTAATAAAAAATGGTTTCAAAATTCAAAAGAAACAAAATCAAATCTTTTCGGTGAATATGAATAACTAAAAGAACAATAAAAAAATTGAAATGTTATTTTTGAGTAAACTTGAGAACACTCAATAAATTATTTTTTCTGTGACGTATTCTTCAAATAAATATTTACCAAAAAATTAATCTGAGAAGTGACATCGTCCCTCTACCTTTAATCCGTTGCTTCCTCGTTAGGAAAAACCTCATTTTGAACCTCAAAAATTGAATCTGTTTGATACTATCTAGTTTTTTTATTTTTAATTAATTTGACCCTTTTAGTTAAGTGTCTCTAGTTTTTTATGCTGATTTCAGTGAACCAGATTTATTTTTATTTTTATATTTGATTACATTTATTAATTATTAATAATCTATTGACATTTACTTCAAGGCTCAGTTGCCGTAATTATAGCTACCACGATTTTCAAAGGCACTAGAAAAAAAATATTTATTTCTTAAAGATTATTTTATAAATTATATAATTATTAAGTTAATGACATTTTCGAAGACATTAAAACCATTTGAAAGTTCTTTAGTAAACGGTTTTAAGAAAAATAATTACAGAGATATTGAAGAAATTTTAAATAATATAATAATAATAATATAATAAAATAATATAATAAAATAATATAATAATAATATAAAAATATAATAATGAATATAAAAACATTCATTTTTGAAGAATACTCAGAAAATTCATATTTTAATATTTATAAATAAGTTTCAATATATACTTTTATTCGATTTGCATTCTCTTTTGCATGTTTTATATATTTTAAAAATGTTATAAATACAAACAAAAACATATACTAAAATTAAGATATATAAAGGTTTGTGTTCTATACTAAAAATTTCAGAGAGCTGTAAAAAAACCATTTTAGTGAGAAAAACAAAAAATGAGATTATCGTAGTGCAAAGACCGAAAGTCTTGGATGCAGCAACAGTGGTCTAACATCGTTTGGTCTAACGAATCACTCTTAAAATCATTTGTATAAGATGGTCAAGTGTTGGTTTAGTAAAAAGAAGAAAAGCAGTATCACCCTGACCGCTAGGTATGTTCAAATCCCATTTATTGTGATAATATAATAATATCAGTTTTATGAAGTTTTATTTTAGGTCGGTGATGGTGCGGGGTTGCTTAATCAGAGAAGAAATAAGATGGCTACTTTTGTGTTCCGAACGAGTCAATAGTCAGAAATACATCAATATTTGAAGGATGGTCTCATTCCTTTTTGGCGGAGGTGAAAGGATGGACACTTTAATAAGACTTTGCGACGTGTGACACGTCAAAGGTTGAGAAGAGCTTGTTTGATTACAAGAATTTCTCTATTGACATGGGTACCTCCTAATCCCGACTTCAGCCCAATAGAGAAGATGCGGGCTCCTTTACAGCAGCGAGTAGGAGGGGAAAATTCATTATTTGTCTAATTCATTATTTGCAGGAAGATTTTACCTCAATCTCGATGGAATTTGTGCATATTATAGTAAATACGTTGCATTTGAAAGTTCCTGAGATTACTAAGTTTCACAGATATTCAACAAAATACTGATCTACTGTGATCTTATTTTCGAATTTCTGAAAATAAATTTTTATTTCCTTGTTCTGCTTTCTGTTGTTTCATAGAAAATAGTTATTCAGCACCAATACTCTAAAAATGGTGAAGGGACACTTTGGCAATGACGATATATATAATCATATTAATTTTTGTTTACTTTCATAAAAAAGTAATTTGAAAAGGGAATTTTGTTGATATTTCTAACATTTTTTAAAACAAAAAATGAGAAATCACATTATTGAAGCTACTGATCATTTTATTAAATCAATAAAACATTACATATTTTTATTTTTTTAAGATATTAATAATTATTTTTACTTGTTTAAATCCACGATATAAAATTTTCAGTTCCCGTTTCGAGAATTTGGTTTTCCTGCATAATTCGTCCAACGAAACCGGCTTCTGTCGAATACTGTCGAGATAGATTTCGTCCATAATATTATCTTGAGAAAAATAAAAAATGATAAAAATAAACTAAATTGAATGAGAAAAGTAAATGTTAAATTAATTTTTGAGGGAATATCCACATGTGCATTATAAACAATGTTGTTATTACAACAAATGTGCAAAAGTGAACCACATCCAAAAATACACATTTTTAATATTAAAAAAATATATGCATCATATAATTTATATAATAAATATGTATTACCTGTAGAAACAAATTTTGATTTTATTTTCTTTATTTATTGATTTTTTTTCTATTTAATTTTTTATAAATATAGTTTATTTGTTGTTCAATATTGATTAAAATGTTTAAAGATAAAAGTATATAAAAGTATTAATTTATAAAATAATACCATTTTTTCTTATTTAATTTTATAAAAAATATTTAAATTATTCTTGAATTTGCTTTTAAACTATATATAATAAAATAATTATTATATATATAATATCAAATCAAATTAAAAATGAACAAAACCACACATAAATGTAAATTATAAAAATCTTTTTTTTAATTATTTAACGATTATCAAAATAAATTTAAATATTTTTGAATTTTTTAATTTAATAAAAATAAAATGTGACTTGTTATTTTTCAGAATTCATGAAATTTAACTAATGATAAAGTTTGGAGGATGTAAAAATTCTGCAATGAGAAAATTACTAAATACGAAATAATTTCATATGATTAAAATTAAAAAAAATAGTAACTGTCTAAAATCTTTCAGATATATTTATTTAGGTTCATAAACAATTCGTCCCCCACAATTTGTCATCAAAAAATTTGTCCCGGAAAAAATAGTGTTTAATTAAATAAATAAATAAATGGAAATTTATTTATATCAAATATACGTGGCATTCTGGGGTACGGATTAGTAAGAGACCTAAATTCTTTTGAAAAATATTTATTAAAAAATAATAATAAATTTTGGGATGAAATATACAAAGACTGTAAATATAAAATTATTTTTCTAATATTAGGTGAACCAAAAGTCTTTTCGTATTTTCTACGTCTTTTTGTTCAACAGTTTCTTATTATCAAATAAAGATATTTTATATACATGTGTTATATGTTTTTAATGCTCTTGAACTGCTCTATCATAAGATATATTAAAACTTCTAATTAGTCGTTAATATAATTTTTATGGTCTTTTAGAAAAATCATGGAAAATTGTGTTCTTTTATTCGTGTTCTTTTACGCCATTACTGGAAACATGACTTAAATGCAACTGCAGCAACTAAAAAGATTTGCAAAGTTGAAGGCGATAATGTGGTCTCAAATCTTACTGCACAAAATTGGTTCAAAAGGTTCAATGAAGGCAATATTGACCTAGGAGACAATGCACATTCAGGCCGACCTATCACTGTAGATTCCGGAGCAATTCGTGAAGCCGCTGAGACAAATCCGTCAATAAGTACTCGCAAATTGTCAGCCGAACTCGAAATTCCTCAAACATTCCTTGTACGACACCTTTACGCTCTTGGCAAGGTCAATAGACGATGTCGAGAAGTGCCTCACGAATTGACACAAATTCAAGCCGAAAAGCGTTTCGAAACTTGTCAAAAATTGCTTGAAATTCCGCGCGATGACTGTTTCATCTTTCGAATTGTAACTTGCGATAAAAAGTAGGTTTACTTCAGTAATCCAGACCAACAAAATCAATGGTTGAACCCCAGACAAATGGCCAAACCGCTAGCGAAACGAGATCGTTGCTCAAGGAAGGAACTTTTGTGTGTTTGGTGGAATTTCGAAGGCGTGATTAACTTCGAGCTGGTTCCAAATGGTCGTACCATCGACGCTGACCTTTAATGCGCCCAACTTGATCGAATGTATGCGGCACATGGCGAGAAATACTCCGCTTTGATCAATCGAAAGCGAGTTCTTCTACAACAGGACAATGCAAAATCGCACACCGCAAAACAAAAAAACGAAAAAATCAAACATCTCGACGTCTTTGAACTTCTTCCACACCCAGTGTATAGTCCGGATCTTGTGCCATCCGACTATCTCCTTTTCCGCTCTATGGCACACTTTCTTTGTTGTCACAGCTCAAATAATCTGGCCGAGGTCGAAAACGGGTGTCACCAGTTCTTCGCTTCTAAGAACAAGGATTGGTACCACCGCGGGTTCGCAAAACTTGCGCATAGATGGGTTCAAGCTATGGATTCAAATGGCATTTACTTGGAAACTTAAATGTTTTTTATTTGTTGTAAAATTATGTTTAAATTTTAATAAAAAATAGGAAAAGACTTTTGGTTCACCCTAATAATTTGATATACTAAAAGTTATAAATTACGCTACACCAAATTATTACACCAAGGAGAGATTGATTTTGTAAAACAAATTATATTTTTAGATTGCTTATATCTTAGAACTTAAATTTAAATGTTTTACCCACCATATATTTAATATTATTTCTTCTTTCATGGTCTCAAATAATCCCTAGACTTCTTTCAGAATTTTATTTATATATATAATATGTATCTCAGCATTTAGTGTCAATAGATCATATTGATATGGACTTTGTTGCTTTAAGAGATGGTGGATTAAGTGATATATATTTATACATGTTGAAACTGTGTCACGCATCTGTGAAAATCTATGATCGTAACCTTATATATATTCATTATTTCAAGGCCCTTCATTTATTAATCTCTGATATTCTTTATCAAAAATAAGGGATCTACGTGCACTCCACTCCTTTTAACCAATGTGTAATTGTTCAAAATATGAATCTTTTGAAAGTAATTCAAAAGAACATTCAGCTCTATCTAGTAATTCTTTAAACGGAATTCTTGAAGAATAAATTCAAGATGATTTGTTGAATACATTTTTTCCATTCTTTTTATTAGCTCACTTTCAATATAAATTATTGTATCATTGGAATTTAGAAATTTATTTTGAAGGCTTTTTACTCAATCATTGTTTTCCCATCTTTGCACATTTACTCATGCTTGATGACAATAAATGATTATGTGAAAATTAGATCAAAAAAGACTTAAAGGTCTCAAACTTGGAAACATCGAAAAAATTGGAAGTTCCAGAACAATATTTATTGAAAAGGATTTACTTATAAATTATAAGTAGTTTACATTAATTTTTTATTGAGTTTTTGTAATAATTTTTCTTAATTAAAACTTAGTTGGCAATGCAGAGTCCTGTCTACATAAAGAATGGATATAAAAATGATATTTTTTTTTGATTTACTAGTTTAGTTAATAAATCAAATTTTGTTCACATTTCAATAAATAAACTATTTTGACAACTTTTTTCTATTAAAACATTTTGAAGCAAATTAAAGTTTCAGCGGGTCGACCGTCATCCTCAGAAAAACTGATTTTTAAAGAAGAAAATTACTTAAATTCTGCTGGTAATGATTATATAATTAATACGTCTTCAATAAATCATTTAAAAATTCTCAAAAAAGTTTAATTGGAAATTGTACTGATTTTGACATAAAATTAAAGCCAGGTTTTTGAAAAATGATGATTGTTTTTGAGTATTGCCTTGTTAAAGAAATACACAAAGCTCAAGGTTTATTCTTTTTACGACTAGAATTTACGAAATATGATAAATGTCGACGAAGGTTTCATAGTAATAAAAATTTACTTGTGTAAAAATTGTGACCTTGATTCATATGAAATGTCGAAAGTATAAACTTTGCGATATAGAAGATTTGAGATAAGAATACTGAAGAATAGTAATTATCGTTCAGTAAATATTTATCATAAGATAAAATCACTTTGCCTTTTTTGAGATAAAAAAATTTATTTTATCAATGAAAATTTCCAACAAAATAATCAAAATGTATTTTTTAAGTCAAAATGTACAATTATTTCTACTGTTATTATTATTATGACTATTACAATTTATAATATTATTTTTGTTGGTAATCGAATCGAAGGAAGACAAATTGAGTGTTTAATGCTATTATTTAATAAAGAATTATTCAATCTATTTTATTTTTAAGAACACTAATATTTTTTTCTCAAATGAAATATTTTTAGTATACCACAACCACTTTATACGCTGCGAGTGGCGTGCGACGTAGATAAAATCACACATGACGAGCGGTTTATATGCCTGAAAATACGGTAATCACCGACAGTATTAACCAATATTCAAAAAAAGCTGAAAGATTGAAAATACAAAAGCTAAAGCGTCTAAAGTTAGTCTCGAAACGATGTTTTTTCGTTTAGAAAGTCTTGAAGATGATTCCTTTCAGAAAGGTAAAAACATTCAATAGTAAATTTGCAATACGAACAATTTTAGTTTTGTTGTGACATAAAACTAATATAAATAATAGAGCAAATAAAAATTATTAGAATATATGTAAAATATTAAATAAAAAGATAAAAACAAAGTGATCATTATAAAAGATTTTAAACTTTTATATTT
>MQRK01076923.1:0-10901 GCA_001938485.1 Girardia tigrina
CTTTTTTTATTACATCTCTGACAACAAAAATTTTAACAAAAAATTCTTCCGAATAACTCTTAAAATAAATGCAAAACAATTAAAATTCAATTATTTATGAAATTAACTTTTTAAAATTATTTAAGAAATTTTTTACTAATAACTGTTTAAAACTTGCTTTTAAATATTTTTTTTATTTTAGAGATTATTTATAACAATTATTTATTTCCAAAAATTTAAAGAATGAGCTTGTTCTTTTTTTAAGAATTTAAAAGGTTCTTATTTTAAAGAATTATTTCATTTTAATTAATCGAACATTATTTTTAATTTATTTAAAATATAAATATGATTTTTAAAAATATTTATTGATTTGGACGGTTTAACCGTCATCGTCAGAACAAATGATTTTTCAAACGAAATTTACTTATATAGTGCAGTTAATGATTATATAATCAATACGTAATCAGTACATCATTTAAAAATTCTCAATAAAGTTTGTGCACTCAATTTAAAAATTATTGGGAGAGAGTGACATGTGAAGCGTTATATATAAGATCTTTGGATCGTAAAATTAACGTTCAAACTGCACTCTCTACAACTTTATTGAGAGTTTTTAAATGATTTACTGATTACGTATTAATTACATAATCATTAACTGCACTATATAAGTAAATTTCGTTTGAAAAATCATTTGTTCTGACGATGACGGTTAAACCGTCGAAATTAATAAATATTTTTAATTGGCTTTCAAGTTTTGATTTTAATAACTTGCCAATTTTATTTCAATTTATTCACGATTTTTAAAAATATCAAAAATTTAAAGATCACCAAAAAGAACCCCGACATCCCCCTCGTTTTTAAAATTTTTGAATTTTTCAACATTTCGAATAAGTTGTCTACCATTTTGTCTTCCAACTTGTACCTTCTTTCGTGAATTCTTTCTATAATTTCATAAGGGCCCTCAAATCTATCTTCTTCTTTCGGTCTATTTTCCTTTTGAATCCAAACCTTTTCGCCAACCTTATAAATTCTTCGTGTTACATTTTCCTCTGGCATGTTTTTTTCTTTTAGTCTTATTCTGGTATCCTCCCGGTTTATTTTGCTGTTATCATACCACTTTTGTCTATCTATTTTGTTCCCAAATACGACTTCTGCTGGACTGCACCCTATCGTCTTTTGTTTCGTTGCATTTATAGCGAATTCCACTTCCGGCAATATGTCTGCCCAACTTGTAGCATTTCTTTCTTTCAAAATTGCCTGTATGAATTCTCGTATTTTCCGAAACTGTCTTTCAATTATCCCATTTGTGTTATGGTGACATGGGCTAGAGAAAATCAATTCGATACCTTTTGCTTCCAACATTTCTTTTACTTTTTTCGCTTCGAAACATTTCCCGCAGTCTACGTGGATCTCTTTTGGTGCTCCAAATTTTAATATCCATTTCTAAAATATCATTTGTACTATTGTCTCTTCATCTTGTCTTTTAATTGCTGTCAAGCTCACTCATTTACTGAAATGGTCAATTATTCCCAAGATGTATCTTTCTTTTCTTACTGTCTCATTCCATGGTCCGCAGATGTCTATATAAACTTTCTCAAATATTTCTGACGTTGTTATTTTTATGTTTTCTTTCTTTGTCTTTGTGTTTATTGTCTTTGTTCGTTGACACTCCATGCATGATCCTACCACCTCTTTTACCGTTTTCTTTTTTTCTTCCATGTCAAACTTGTCCCTCAGATATTCGTATACTTTTTCGGCTCCCGCATGACACAATAATCTATGTGTTTGTATGATAAGATCGCTTCTTTTTCTTTCGGTATCCATTCTTTCATACCCGCTCGGGCATGACTCATCGAAATCACTGCCAATAATCTCGTCTTGTTTTTTTCCTTTTTTCGCTTCTTCGTGTTCCATTTGGCATTGTGTACATGTGTCGCAATTCTGTCTTGATAACATATCAGCGTTGCCGTGCTGCACTCCCTTTCTATATTCTATTTCGATATCCAAACTACTTAAGTAATTTATCCAAGTTTAGAATTGAGCCGTTATGGGTTTCTTTGTATGAAACATGAACGTTATACCTTTATGATCCGTTCTCAATTTAAATCTTTTCCCGTACAGATAATGGTTGAAATGCTTGCAAAAATAAAAAATTTCCAAAAGTTCTTTCCTTGTTACGCAATGACCTTTATCATGTGCTGACATTGAATGTGATCCATATGCTATTACTTGCTCTTTCCCCGAATCACTTATCTGTGACAGTACCGCCCCTATGCTATCAAAACTGGCATCTGTATCTAGAATAAATTGTTTTTCGAAATCTGGGAAGCTCAGTATTGGTGCCGTTATCAGTGCTTCCTTCATGTCCTTAAACGCTATTTCATATGCATCCGTCCAGATTAACTTTTCTTTATTTAAACCACACATTCCTTCTAATACTTTGGCTTTCTTTACATATACTTTAATAAACCTTCTATAATAGTTGCAAATTCCTAAAAAACTTCTCAAATTCTTAATACATTTCGGCCTTTGGAAATTCTCTATCACTGCAATCTTTTCTGGATCTGTCTGTATCCCTTGGTCCTTTATTATGTGTCCCAAAAATTTTACATCCGGTCGTAACATCTTACATTTCGCTGGTTTTATTCTTAGTCCTGTTTGTTGGATCCTCTCAAATACTTCTCTTACCACCTTGTAATGTTCTTCCTTTGTACTTGTCGCTATTAGTATGTCATCCAAATAAACTGATGCCCCTCTCTTTATTGGTTGTAACACCTTTGTCATTAGATCTTGGAATGTTCCTGGGGCTGCGGCTATGCCAAAAGGCATCCGTGTAAAACAAAACTGTCCTGTCTTAGTAGAGAACGCCGTTTTTTTCCTGTGAATCTTTATCCAGTTCTGCTTGATAGTATGCATTCCCTAAGTCTATTGTACTAAAATATCTGGTACCGTGTAAAAAAATAGCAACTTGAACTGATTGTCAAATGTCTATTTTTTTAGTAATAAATAAAAATATTTAACAAAATAAATAACTCTTAACAAGAATAAGAAAGAAAAATAAATAAATAAAAATAACCCCATTAATCATAAACTTTATTGATATCATAAACAGCATAAAACATTGAGGCAAAATTAATAATGCGCGGTAAATAATTATTATTGTGAACTTTAATCGTATTTTTTTATTGATTTATTTTGATTAAATAGCAATATATTTATTGTATTTATTTGCCGAACAGTCTCAAGAATCTCGTCTATGGGGGTTGTTAGTCGTTATGAAAGAACTATTTAAGAATCTATCATACAAATTTTGGAATCACAAATCTCTACATTGTTATGAAAAAGTGGAAAAGATTGTTGAGTCAGTAGTTAAAGGATGTCGGGGTTCAATTCCACCACAGATAGAAGAAGTCAATAATCCAGGAATTATTGCTGAATCATAATCTTTGCAGATTTGTAAAAAAATACGATGTACATATAACGTTATAATTATTTTCGTTAAAAACTGTTATTGCAATAAATACTGAAGTGTACATTATTTTTAAATTGGATTATTTTTACCATTTGTAAATTGATAAACTTGGTTTTCCATTTCCGATTGCAAATTTAAGTACGAAGTATGTATTTCTTATACATAACAAGTATCTGTGTTCAACGAAATTTTTATGTCCATTATAATAATATAACAAACGTTTTGTTTCTATAAAAATGATTGTTATTTTTAAGATGGAATTTAATTTCTCCTTGATTTGCCAATTTCTGAAGCTCATCTTTTTTTGTCTCTCCCGTCACACCATTCTGTAATATAATCTCGACATACAAACTAATTCACTATAGACACTGAACGAGTTTTATTGAATAATTCTTTAATTTGATCGTTTGAAATAATTCTTATTCTATCTTCCTTAAATTGGGGGGGGGATCTTTTCTTGAATCACTTTCTTCACATCGGCGATTTCGTATGATTTGATTGTATCAATTGCACGTTTTTTGCCGTCCATACTGATATACATTTCTGTGTAATAATGACGAATTGTCAAAATCTGTCAGGAATCATGAATTGTAGAGAGTCAATTCATACAAGCAAAATTTTGACTGAGGCCAATTAGATGCTATTGAGATTAATTTTTCTTTTGTGTCAAAAACTACAAATTCAACACCAATTTTAGATGCTTTGGTCATTTCATTTGAAAATTTGAAAGGATGAAAAAAAAAATTAAAAAAAATATTACATGACACAAGCGAACACCACCATACACACAGGACTGAATACAAAACCACCGTAAATGTATAGAACAAAAAAAACAAATACAGACTAAAAAAAATCTAAATCGTTGACAATTCATAAAGAAATTGGTGTGAGAAATTCGCACTACACCGTGTAATCTATACATCATTTCAGCGATATTCGGCATGGGGAAAGCTTGGCGTTTAGTGATTCGATTTAACTGTCTAAAATCCAGACACAATCTGATTTCGTCCTTGTCCTTTTTCCACACGCATACTATTGGTGTGTTCCATTCAGAATTACATGGTTTTATTATTCCGTTTTTCTCCAAATTTTTTATAGCTTCTTCTAGTTTGTCTTCCAGATGTACCGGCTGTCTTCTCGGTTTTATGTTTATGGGTCCCCCTGTTGTCTCTATTCGGTGTTGTAGCAAGTTTTTAATTAAAAAATATCTAAATCGTTTGCCATAAATACTCCTCTGTATTCGTGAATTATTTTCTCTAGAGTTTTATCGTTCTTTGTATCTATCACTTTTAATACCTCTTGAACGCGATTCTCATTGGTGATTTCTTTTCCAAATTTAGCTTCGATTTCACATATGTTGGTTCTCTCTGTTTCCTGATAATTCAGCTCTTTCCATTGTAATTCTATTCCGAACTCTTTCATCAATGGTATTCCTCCGATCATGTCTGGTCTCAAATTTTTCATTATTACAAATCTTATTTTTTCGGCTTTATTTCCAATCTTTACTATCGTTTCTATTTCTCCTCTGACATCCATTTGTAGTCCATTTGCTGCGGTCAATCTCTGATTTGTCTGTTCCATCCTTATGTTATTTAAGTTTTTTAATATTCCTTCCGTCATAACGTTCAACGCTACACCCGTATCCAGTAAACATTCGATTTCTATGTTTTCTATTCTAACTTTTACACTCGGTCGGCCCTGTAATTTATCGTATGTAATCGGAACATTTTCACAATTATTAATTATTAGCAATTCTCTATCATCAAATGATTCGTTTTTTATAAATTTCACGACTTTCTGACTTACTTCTGGTTCCTGATGGGGTTTTGGTTCATTTTGTTCTTTTTGATTATTTTTCTTAATTTTAGCATTTATATTATTGATATCAACTCTATTACTTATTTTATTTATATAATTTATATTACTACTGCTATATATATAATTTATATGATCAGGTTCATGCAAATGAAAACTTACTCCAGTGCCAAGATCGGTTCCTCGTCGTCTCGGCACGATTCGTTTTTTCTATATGTTCTCGCTCTCCTCCATTTTCTTCCTTCTCCATCATCGCTATCTATCTTCCTCTTTTGAACCCTCTTCTGTAATCGTCTGAGTTCCAGTTTCCTGAGCTTTTCGTTTATGCATCTGAGAATTGTCGGCTATCTCCTTGGGTTCTCCTTTGATAATCCGTTCTTCCTTGATATCGTTTATTCAAATTCGTGTACCATTCCTCAGCTCTATGTCCTGGATTATTACATCTTCCACAACTTACCTTCCTGCATTCCCGTCGGACATGACCTTCCTCGCCACATGCAGAAAATGTTCCCCAAGAAGTTATAGTTCAAATTATTAATAGTAAAAAAGCTCAAACTGACAAGAATAGCATAACAGTGGATTGTAAAGTCATGTGTGAACAATCATGATGGATCGAGTTACCGGATTGCAACTTATACAACCATTTGTGATTCTCCCTTGTCATGTTCAATTTGCTCTACCAAATCTAACTGGTCTCTGTCAAAAAGCAGTCAGGATTATTATTTTTCGAGCAGAACCCTCTCTTCTTGCCCTTCTGAACAATAAAATACTTAAATGATATCTTTCCGAAGCATATTTCCACGATGTACGATATATCTTGCTCGTCTTCTTATACTTGTAGAAAATACAAAGATACAAGTTATTCATCAGTTTCTATCTGGTGGGCAACACATCACATATACTTTTAGATATCTTTTTAAGTCATCAGGTTATATGAGTTTTGTTGGGTTCTTGATCAATATTAGAATTCGTAACACCAAAAATTTATTAATAATACAAATAACAATTATTTAAACAATTTTTCTTGAGGAACTTTTGTTTTCTTTTTTTTTTGACCAGATTTCTTATACATAAAAATATGGAATTATAAATAATGATAAGCTATTTATTAAAATGAAATTTTAGAAATTATTATTTTTATTATTTACGATTCAAAAATGTAAAACTATTATTTTTTTATTTCAGAATTACAATTCTCAAATTTAAAATGCAAAATATTATTCTTATTTTTAGAAATACAATTTTCAAATTTGAAATACAAAATATTATTCTTATTTAGAAGCACAAAAAAATTAGCAATATTTAAATTTATTATTATTTAATAGAGATTATTTACAAAAATTAATTATTCAAAAATTTAAAGAATGAGCCCGTCCTTCACAAGTTTTATTCACTAGGAACCAACATAATACTCTATAAAACCGTCTCATTGAACGTATACTATATGACATTGGCATTATCGTATAGTACTTCCAAAGGAATGATACCTGAGAAAATGGACAAAAGGTTGACTAGATGACCCATCAGGCTCATAAGAATAAGATTGTGCTTAATCGAATGTGCATTTATATTTTCACTGAGATAAATTCTTACAACTCACCAAAAATATACAAAATATCATGAAAAAATATTAAGTTACCAGTTAAATTATATAATTAAAATAAATAAATTCAAAAACAGATCAAATTAAAAGTAGTGCAGAGAGAAAATCAGATAAATAAAAGTTGAAGGTAAAAGGAATAAATGTTTGTGATGGTGCAAAAATGTATATATTTGTTTATCCACAAGCGACATTCGTTGTTTGATCAATATTATTGCATTGATTCCAGGTGGCATTCACGCTTGATGCCGACAAGGTCGTGGCGCACATTCCGAAAAGTCCCATTAATTTCTTCTGACTCACATAGATACCCGCCCAATAAGTTCCACTAAAAATAATTCCCCATTTTCCTGTTCGTAATTTATTTATTAATTGAGGATCGCTAACGTTGACGGTGGAATTAAATTGGTAAGAACACACAATTATACCATCCTGATTCAAATACGACTGGTAATTATTTATATCAATCAAACAGTTACTCAAATTTGTACATCTTCCATAAGTCAGCCAAAGGGGAATATTTAGGAAAATATTTTTGTCCCAAAGAGTATATTGGTTATTTAAAAATTGAAAACAAATTTCTTCTTTATAGAAAGTCAGTGCTCTTCCATTTTGATATGTTCCCGCCATTACAATTGTTCTTCCATTTGGAGTATTGATAACAGCCTCAGTTTGACTCGTGTTGAGGGAGTTGATGACCGATGAAGAAGCTTGTCTAAAGATATTCGCGACATTTCTCAGAATGGTATATCGAGCAGATTTTTGTGTAATCCTAATCTGTCATAAGTTTAATGAAAATAAAAAAACATTGTAAATAACACAAATACGTCTAATAAAATATATTTAAATTAAATATTAATGGGGTACAATAACCAATCTTCCACTTTTATATTAAGGCAATATAATATTATATAATATTATATAATATGCCCCGGGGTCAGTTGATGCAATTGCACATCTGGTGATGTCATGACATATGAAATCACCGGAATTTGAACTCTAGTGATGTCATGAGATTTGACGTCATTGGATTTCAATATTACTGAATGTGGGGAGGAATGACATCACCACCCTTGGAGAAGAACGGAGTTCGGGGTGGTTCTCGTCTTGGGAAAAACCGAAACCTGGCTTCAGACGCTCGAGATTGATGGTTTGTCCGGCATCCTGAATTTTAATTTTTGCAACATTACCTTTAATAGAAATAACCGGAAATAGTACAGTATAACAAGGCTTGATATGATGAGTATCTTTTCACGGATCCAGACATACTTGGCTGAGAGCACTGAACTTGGTAGATGAGTTAATTTCTGGAAAGAGTTGCCAAAAGATGGGTTTGTATCAGGAAGTAGTTTCTGGCGGCATGTATAGCTTCGAGATCAGTATTAATCGTTTCTCTAAAAAGCTCATCAGGGAAAGCTGTTCCAGCTCCGAATAATATAACACCAGGAGAAGTCCCTGTAGATGAATGAAAAGTATTTCGCCAAGCTAATAACATGAGTGGAAGAGAATCATGCCAGTTTGAAGAGGTACCTAAACAACGTAGAGAAGTCTTTAAGGTTCGATAAAAACGTTCGATAAGACCGTTCCATTGTGGGTGATACGAAGTTGTATGGACGTGTTTGAATCCAAGACGTTTTGCAAGAGCCTGAAATAAATTACTTTTGAATTGCCGACCTTGATCCGTGATAACTTGAGAAGGTACACCGTACCGAGCAATCCAAGTGTTGACAAAATGTCTAGCAACATTTTCAGTAGAAATTNAGGAGATTGGAACTGCTTCAGGCCATCTTGTTTTCCGATCGATCATTGTTAAAATATTAGAGCATACATTAGAAGGTGGACCGACAATGTCTAGATGTACAATCTCAAAACGATTGCCTGTTGAAAATCCGATAACTGGTGGTTTAATATGCCGCGTTACTTTCTGTTTTTGGCAATCGGTACATTCTTGGCACCATGTCTTGATATCACAGCTGATGTTTGACCAAACAAAATGAGTATGAATCAGCTCGAATGTTGCTTTTCGTCCCGGATGGTGCAATTTGTGGAATGTTTCGAAGATGTACCTGCGTAAACCGGTAGGAACGATGATTTTTCGGTATAATGATTTGGAAAATCAGCGAGCTCTTCTTTGGAAAGATTTTCAGACTGAAGCAACTCGAGAGCTGAATCTGGGAGAAGTGATACTGCTGAAACTGGATTTCTGGATAAAAGATCAGCAACAACATTTTGCTTGCTGGGAAGATGTGAAACTGCAAAATCAAATTGTGATAAATATAAAATCTGTCGATGTTGTCGAGGTGACGGGTTTTTCATTTGGATAAGGTGCACCAGCGGCTTGTGATCGGTTAATATCTAGAATTGATGGCCTGAAAGAAAATGTGAAAAATGTGAAACAGCGTCATGAATTGCTAGGAGTTCTCGATCGAATGCTGAATATCGGGTTTCAGTGTCTGAAAGTTTTCGATAAAAGAATTCAATAGGTTCAAGGACCTGTCCCCTCTTTTGATGCAATGTAACTCCAATTGCAATATCGGATGCGTCGCAGATTAACTGTAACTGTAATGATGGGTCATAGAACATAAGAGTTGGACAATCGGAAATTTTTTTCTGAATTTCGGAAAATCGGGAAGTTAAATCTTCAGTCCAATTGAGTTTGAGAGTTTTAGGTCCAGATGAGAAAGAAACCAGCGGTGCAAGAATTTCAGAAGCATGTGGTAAGAATCGATGATAGAATTTTACCATGCCGATAAAATTCCTGAGCTGGGATACTGTGACTGACAATGCAAGTTCCGAGATTGCTTTTATCCGATCTGGAATAGGAGCAATGCAGTCGGAATTGATTTGGAATCCAAGAAACTTCACTGAAGTCTGAAAAAAATACAATTTTAGTATTAATTTGGAGAATGTTTTCATGCAATCTAGAGAAAAGCGAACGCAAAGTATGGAAATGTTGATCTTCATTATTTGATGCAATGAGAATGTCGTCCAGATAAACGAAAACACCATCGAGGTCAGCTGTAACCGTATCAATGTAGCGCTGGAATGATTGAACTGACTTTCTGAGACAAAAAGGCATTCGAAGAAATTCAAATAAACCAAATGGGGTGATTATTGCAGTTTTCTCTATGTCCTCATCCGCGACAGGGATCTCGTGAAAAGCTTTTTTCAAATCAATTTTTGAAAATACTTTTGAACCGGTGAGTCGATGAACAATATCAGTGATCGACGGCATGGGATATGAATCGTGCACTGTGAGGGAATTTAACGCTCGATAATCTCCACATGGGCGAAATGATTTGTCCGGTTTTTCGACAACATGAAGAGCTGAGGCCCATGGGGAAGAAGAACGACGGATGAATCCGTCTTTTTCTAACTGTCGAAATTCTTCTTGAACTGCCGATCTGGATTTAACTGGAAGTTCGCATCGCTTGTACCTGACTGGGTGACATGGCTTGGTGATTATTCGGTGGACCACCGGATAAATTGGAAAGAATGCCGGATCGCAGAACAAGCAGTTGGGAGCAGAATCTTTGATGAATGATTGTATAGCGGCCGTCTTTGAATAACTCGATATGATTGACGATAAAGAAGTCGATGGGATCGAAAGTTCTGAAAACGAATGAGCTTCAATAATTTTATGACACCTACAATCAACCGAAAAGCCATAACTGCTTAAAAAATCGGCTCCAAGAAGTGGTTGGACTGTGTCGGCAACGGTGAAAGTCCACTGAAAATCTTATTGAAATCCAGAGAGCTTGAATTGAAGTCAGATGGTTCCATAGGTCTGGATTGGCGAACCGTTGGGGGCACGGAGACTGGTTGTGGTGATGCCATTTCCCACCACATTCAGTAATATTGAACTCCAATGATGTCAAATCTTATGACATAACTAGAGTTCAAATTCCGGTGATTTCATATGAGTAGGGGGAAAATGGGCATTCGGCCTACACCCCCCCCCTGGCCGTAACCATGGCAACGATATGGGTTATCGTGGTTACCATGGCAACCGACCCGATTACCATAGCAACGGTC
>MQRK01076998.1:0-26637 GCA_001938485.1 Girardia tigrina
TATGAGCTTTATTACGATATACAAATTCAATTAATATCGATTCGACAATTCATGTTGTAATTAAAGATAATTACTTTGGAAAGAGTGCCCCACAACTTATGACTCACCCTAATAAATCATTTCTATCTTATCAGAATTTTAACAAATATGTTGTGTTTGATACAGACTCCTTTTTGGTTTCATTTTGGTAATTTTATAATTGTGTTCAATTAATGGATGATCCACCTGGTGATGATCTGATAAGAACGAAACATTTCGAGAATTGTGAAATAATAAATTGTTCCAAATATTTATGTCATTCCTCAAAGTATGCACTCATATTATCAACACAGTTTTGTCATTCGAGTGACATCTTGTTGAGCCTATTAGAATAAAAATGTTGGTTGGCGAGACACAAACAATAAAAACCGTTTATCTCAAATTGTTTTAAGGCTGATTGCATCTGGCCATCCACGTGTACATGTAAAAATTTTTGTATGCAATGTGCTCAAAAATTTGCTTTTCTAAATAAAACAAATATATTCGATTCTAGGTGTAAATTGCCTAGGCGAAAACTATCTTATTATGCCGTAGTATAATTGTTCTTTGCCAAAACTGCGATGTAAATTTAAAGCGTCAGTAAAGAAATTATGTAGATAAGTGATTTAAGCATCTATCGAAACGGTCAAAGTGAGCTCTAGTTGTCACTTTTGTGTATTAATTACAACACTTTAAACTCAAGCAGATTTTACTGATATCACTCTAACTCGAACGCCGAGCACTGATTATTCATAGTGTCGACAGAAAGATGACGAGTTTACAAATGTGATGCCAGCGATCAATTTTTAAATGTTCCGCCTTACGTTATTTTTCCGCATGCTACAATGCGACTATGTACGAAATGTTGTACCCCCCCCCCACAATGGAAATCAGATAATATCCCCTCACAAATACCAAATCAAATAGAAATGGCTCTAGAAACAAAAAGAAACTTAGGTCAATCTAAACCGGTAGATCTGATGCTTAGTGTAGCTCTTATAAAAACATCAATACGTACTAATTTGTATATACGAATAATGAAGTTAAAACAAACGAAACATTAAGACTCAGTTAAACTGTTCTGTATTTAAAGCAAAACTATTTGTTACATTTGTATGGCAGAGGAATTCGACTGAGTCAAAAATATCCTGATCTATGGTATTTATTTCTAAATAATTCCTTCAGAAAAATGGAAATAGGTTATCACTGGGGTGACGAAAGTCAAAAAATGTCAAAATTTTTTTTTCTATTTAAAATTATTTGAAATGTAATTTAAATAGGAGTGCTTTGAGAAAAATGGATAAACGATTTTTTGAGGTCTATAAAGTCAAAATTTTATGATAAAGTCAAAAAATCCCGTTCTAATCCATTTTTCCCGCATTTCCCGTTGTTATTTCCCCGCACGGTATGTCATCACTGGTTTACAACTAAAGACGGTTGCGTAATAATATATAGGTCTACTTAAAAAATCCGTTCTGTAAAATTTAATTTCTTTTTTTAGCTATTTTAATTTATTATATTTTATTTTAAATATAAAAGTTATTTACCATATAATCGGAACTATGTAAAGATTCGATGATGAGATCTTTGAGGAAAGGATCAGATGTATTCGAGATGTTACACATGACTAACAGCAATTTTGTTTGCCATTTAAATTCAACATGTTGGAATCTTATGATAATTTTCGTTTTATCGAGGAATTTGGGTGATTTATTAAGGATGAAGTGAAATAGATCAACGAATTCCATGGGACATTGTGAATGATCCGATAAATTTAATATGATCGCCGATAATCGGCACCAGATCTCCGATATCTGATACTGTAGTAATGAACATTGATCCTCAGAAATAAATACATTGTCCAAAAGATCTTCAAGGATATAACGAATCTAATATAAATTAAATCAAATAAAGCACTTCTTTACAAAATAAATTTAATAAGTATGAATAAATAAATAATAAATTATATAAATAAACAAAAAGTCTGATAAACTGATTTTTGTAGATACTTCTATACTTTTTTTAATACTTCTCCTTAAGTAAAACCAGAAAATTTCCCTGTAACGGATGATTCATTGTCATAGAAAACGAAGCTTATAGTGATAAATAGAACTTGGACATTCAGCTTTCTTATCTCCTTGAGCAAAAAGAACTTTCAGTAAATAATATGTCATTATACGAAGGATGAGCTTTAAATTTCCACATGCATAAAAAGTATAATTCCAAAATATTTAATAAGTCTGTATTATTTTTCAAAATATTTATCATTGGTGTCCATGGAAAGTTTAATCCTCTCAATCCGCTTATTATAACACTGAATATAAAACTCTTCTAACAGCTCAGTAACCCAATAAATTGTATAAATCAATTAGATAAAGGAATGTGAATGGACACCATCCCTTAAAAGTAAATGGTCTGCTGCAACTTTGGAGCACTTTGTAATCATAGAAAATAATTGTTTTTATTGTATCAAGCTGTGATGCTAAAATTTGGTTTAGTGAATCGCAATTTCGTGGAGAAATCAATAAGTTTTTTGACTGGTAAATTAATAATTAAGACATGAGCATAATGTATTTATTTAGTGTCTCTCGTTGTTTTGAATAATTATTCATTACTTGTTTGCAACAGATTATTATTGTTATGGAAAATTGTTGTTTTGTTGCTCTTACAGTACCGATTGTCGTTTTTGGTTCTTTCATCGAATCGACCGTATCGATTGCACTGGCAAATAATAATTATTCGACAAATGTGTTCGTCAATGCGACCGATTGTTTGATGCTCTATATCAGAGTTTGCGGAATCCAACCGAACCACACGCGCCTCTCATTCAACCGTGAATCCGAAACCGAATCTCCCGATTGTCTCAATAGAACGGAGGTCGTCACTGCTCCATTGCAGACACGAAACAACATATAACTGCTGTTGTTTACAGTCATTGATTGAGCGGCTTGAAGAGCCATCAATTCCGATCGATTTCCCAATCGAGATATCTGGATTTGAGCTTCAACGATTCAATCAACATAATCCTGACGATCAATCCGGCGCACAGTTCCAACAGGATTCTTTCAGTGTTGAGAGGTGATTATGGTATTTTTATTCGCGTTGTGTTTTTCAAACTTATTTAAAAATCATGGCGATTACCACACGCATGTTGTAGAAGAAATCCGTAAGAAAAGACGAAAGCCCTACTGCCAGACACTGCTCTTTTGTCTTTTCAGGTTTCAGAAGAGGAAGAGATCAACCTCACTCTTTAGAGAGAAGCCCGTTGAGTGGTAAAAATTGGAGAATGGTGGAACCTCAGTGGAAAACATGATTCTCATAACCTTGTTTTTTAGTGAGGAAGTCTGTGGACTTTTTGATGTCCCTGTGTAAGCAAACAGTACACTCAAAAGTTACTTGTTTACATTTCGACAAATGTTTTATGCTACATTTTCTCCATTATCAAACATTAGGAGTAAATCGTTTCAAATTATACGATATTTTATTATAAGATACATGATAAAATATTTATAACACATCGTCAAAAAATTTACAATCAAAATCAGTTGTTGTATTGGGTGTACGGACATTTTATCACGCGACACTTTATCACTTTATAAAATAAACTTAATGGAAATAATGAATCAATAATGAAAAATTTTCTTGAATAACTTTTCAATAAACACAAGATAAATGAGCGATAGAATTCAGATAGGCCAAAGTGTAACTGTCACTAAAGCAATTCTTAGCAAAAATATCCACAATGTTGCGTGATGGAACTGAAGTGCATAGTGTCATCCCTCGATTCGACCTGGTTGATACTTTTCTCTTATAAGTCTGCTGAAAATAGGTAAGAAACTCTTGCATATTTTATGATCAGGCATGCTATCATCCAATAAATAAAACACTTTATAGGACGGAACCATTGCAAGTGCTGGTAAACAACCTGGCTGCGGAGTCTGATTTTAGGGTTTTTTTAGGAAGTCGGAGTTGTAAAACTTTACACCGACTGCGACTCCGACCAAAATGATAACACTTGTATTTTTCAATTCGTAAATTGTATTCCAAAAAATAAAAATTATATTTCAAAAATTAACAAAATTAATTGAATTGGAGTCGGACAATTTAAGTTCGACTCCACAGCCCTGTAAACAACGAAAAGCTCTCTTCAAAGTATCATTGAATTAGCCTGATAAAATGTCACCAAACCGTTGTATTGGGAGTACAAATTATTCGTTTGGAACGAAAGTTTTATCAACAATTTAAAAATCTGTAAATTTTCATTTTATATATTATATATTAATGTGAGTATTTTGATATATTATTCAACCCGGCGCCCGAATTAAGACCGCTTTGCGTGTTCGTGGTAGAAGCAGAGCTCGTATGGGTTTTCAGAAAAACGACGCCAGACATCATGTACCACATCGGATGAGAGAAAAATTTGAAAAGTTTGGTTATGATGTTCTTATGCACTCAGGAATGATATGCGCTTCAGGTGCACTTTTCTAACAATTTGTGAGGAATATTTTAAATTGTCTGAATGTGTGAATGTATTGATGCTGTATATTGATTTGAGTATGTTGAAATTAGAATGGTGATTCTCCCACCCAGATGGAAATTGGTATTTTTATATTTACATTGATTGACTGTTCTAACATAATTAAAATAATCATTTGATAACAAATTAATGATTGGGTAATAACCAAGATGTTTTAATTACGCACGATGTTTGCATAATCATCAATTTGCTATATACAAGTAGGGTTGCCTGTTGAAACTTCGAAGAATACCGGACAAAATTTAAAAATAAAACAACAAAATTTTATTTTCCATATATTTTTATTTATTATTTTTGGTTCTTTTTATATTTTTCATTCTGCGATGTAGCTTTTAGCAGTTTTTTATTTTTAGAAAATATTTCTCTTATATTTTGGCATGTATAAGGAATATTAAAGAAGATACAAAGTTCACTTTTAAGTAAGATTGTAGAAATAAGCTTCGGGAGAAATACCGTCAAATGTAAGTCCAGTTTTTATAATTTTTTTACACCGAACAACCAGTCCGGTTCAAAATTCAAAAAAATTCAGCCTGAAGATGGTGGAAAATCTACCGAAATATATTGCGACAATAAAATTTGATTTTAATGGCGTTCTTAATTATAATATTTTGCCATTATGTTTTAAATTTCTTATTAAGAATCATTTGATAAGTTCATATCTTTAATTTCAGAATTAAAATTAAGTTTAATAATTTTTAGTAAAATTTAAATTAAATGCATTTTTAATAATTTGATGACATTTTTATTATTTTGAGTTGTTATTAAGTGTTTTAAATTATTATTTTTAATTAATATATTTAGAAATTAAATATTTTAAAAAGATTTAGAAAAATTGTTCCAATAATCATCATTAAAAGGTATCCGGGTGTTCCATCCCCGGACGATTAATCATACTTTAAATAAAATTTTATAAATGAAAAAGAAATTACTGGTTGCTATTTGAAGAAGTTCCAAAAGCATATTATGAATTAGCTGCTAATATGCCTCGATAAAATGAAATGGAGGACTTGCTTTCCTATTTTGAGCGAACATATTTGTGAGGGATGGCGTAGCAGCCTTCAATCATTGCTCTTATGTAATTATCCATCAATGTGGACTTTTCTTCAGGGAATTATGAAAGAAACGGCTGTACAGACTGGAAGTTTTTACTGGCCGCAGCATGAAGTTAAAGAAGGCTGAAGAAAAGATATTGACTAATTATGGTTAAAATAATTGTTTTTATTAATTTCAATATTTAAGCAGGTGTGATGAATCGTCCGGTGATGAAAAGTCCTAGAATCGATTAAAAATAGAAATAATAAAACAAATTAGAGTGATGTCCAACAGTGAAAGATCTTCCGAGAGTTGTGATTACTCTAAATGTGATTGTAATAAAAATACAAATGAAAATTGTCTCAATGTTCTTAACACAATTAAAACTTAAAAACAAATCCTCCGGCAAATTTCGCTTACTTACACCTCACAAAATGGTTTTGTATGAAACTTAAAGATTCTTCTATTATACATTAAACCCCTAAAATCAGTCACTATGAAATATTCATAAAGCAGTCAGAACCAGGTTTTGAAAACCGACTAATTTGTACTCCTAATATTTGGCATATTTTCTAAAAATTAATCTTTACTCAATTATACTGATGGAATTAAATAAGTATAATAAATGATAATTTAAACCAAATTAATAATAATAAAGTTATTTTTAATTTTACCGTCTTGATGGAGCCATGAATAAGATTATGGTTTTGTGGAAAAAGAATAATATTGTTTATCAGACTTTCGATAGTCTCAAAGGACATTAGTTCGCCTTGGGATAAAGCAGCTATTGCTTTGGCGGCTGATACCCGAATGAGCCATACTGGTGATTGTATATACCTAATTTATTAAATCCTTTAATAATTTTTTGAATAAAAAGTCAAACCTTGTGATTTTTTCTTTAACATTAGAGAGATCATAAATGACAGTATTAAAATCAGGTGTCTCCGGTACAAGTCTCGCTAAAATAATTAAAAGGGGATAAATTTTAGTTGACGCTTCCAAGCTATTTAAAAATTAAAAACAAGATTAAGTCTGAATGAAAAGCCCACCCCAAATGATATTCATCATACTTTGCTACAGACTCAATGATGAAGGGATACATTTCTGGATAGCGATTGAAGAAAACTTTACTATTCAATCTTCATTTAAAATAAATAATTATTTGGATACTTTATTTTTGGTAAATTTTACCTGTTGAATTTATTCTGACATTTGACAGTTTTGCTCGGTCCGAATATTCTTTCAATCAAAGAGCAATAGAGAAGTGTTGCCGAATTTCTCAACTAATGATAATAAACATTCCCATTAAAAACTATTTTGAAACAAATACAGCCATTTAGATTATATTGCAGCCAAATTCGACAGACTTCACCAAAGCGATGTCCATGTAATCATTGTCCAATAAAATTACAAAAACACTTTCAAAAAATCTGGACATTGATTGTAGGATCAAAACATTTTATCAACTCGTTCTTATGCAGAGAAATATTATTATCACTTTCCTTCTGATCATGTTCGTTTATGTGGCATTCAATTAATAATGTTAATCAAAACAATTATTTGAAAGACTGTTCAAAGAAATCCACGGTTATAACCAACAAATCAATGTAAAAACAACGTCTTCAATTTTATTGAAAACATTTTTGTTTTTTAGTTGACATGATTACATGTTCATCACCTTGGTATTAGGAGGCCGGAAAGTAATGTCATTTTTTACATTTAATTTAAATATAAATATGTAACTAAATTTTTAGCCCTTTCGTTCACTGTGTGCAGAATTATGCATATCAATGTCAAATTTATGGACAAACTGAATACTAGGTTAGTTGAAAAGTTCGCGGAGCAGGGATAAAAAAGGGCAAAACTAAAAAATACCTTTAGTCTTCAGTATATTCTCCTGTAACTTCAATACATTTTCTCCAACAATTTTCCAATACCATGTATTAAAATGGGTTTCTGAAAGCTCGTCACAATATTTGTCCACAGTCACTATAACTTATTCATTTGAAGAAAACCGCTATCCATGGAGAATTTTTTTTAAATTTAGAAATAGATGGAAGTCTGAAGGTGCTAGATCGGGAGAGTAAGGCGGATGTTTGATCAATACATACCGTAAATAGTTCAATTAGGTCATTGTTTGAACATATTTGTGAGCTAAGCGTTATCTTGACGGAAAATGATTTTTTTCTTCTTCAAGCCAGGTCTTTTTTCTTTAATTTTTAAATAATATGGTTTTACTACTACCCACCGTGCACAAAGCTTTCTGAGGTCTAGCACACTTCAGTGATCACAATTTTTGGACGTCCTGAACGAGGATCATCTTCTAGGCTTGTGCGACCACGTTTAAATTCTAATGCCAACTTACAGACCATTGTTTTTGATGTAGCAGCATCCCCTAACACATTCATCATTTCACTTTAAATTTCCATGGCCTTCAAACCCTTTTTCACTAAAAATTTTATTACCACACGATGTTCAATTTTTCCGTGATTAAATTATGTTGACACATCTAACATCAAAGCGTCATAAAGACACACTGACAAGTCATAACGAGTTGAAATTTGCAGATGCGTTCATTAGAAGCATGTGACCTTGAATGCAGTCGAAATCGTAGTTCTGTAAACGAATTAAAGGCTTCGCTCTGCGAACTTTTCAACTAACCTAGTACTTGGTACTTTTTGTGATATTTTTCTTAAATATTAAGAAATATGAAATCATATTGCGCATTTTGAATATTTTATATTGCATACAAAATAATTTCATTTAACATAATTTGAAATTACGAAAAAAATCTTATTTTGATTTAAATTACAGCTATAAGCTGTAATTACTTTTAAGCTGTAATTTAAATCAAAATAAGATTTTTTCGTAATTTCAAATTATGTTAAATGAAATTATTTTGTATGCAATATATAAAATATTCAAAATGTGCAATATGATTTCATATTTCTTAATATTTAAGTAAAATATCACAAAAAGTACCAAGTACTAGGCTAAAGTTATTTATACCGGAGTTTTCCGTAAAGAGGCTCATGACCTCGTATTTGGTTTTGATATTTTTGACCTGTAAAACTGTCCAAAATAGAAGCTGATGGCTTTTATTTGGATATGGAGTTATGTTTGTAAAGTGTACATAAAACAACAAAATATTAATATGATATATTTTCAGCTCATATTATTTACTATTACTATTGTACAATTATTTCTTCTTCACATACAAGTTGATTATAAAAGAAATTTTCAGTTTGGTCGGTATCAAGAACGCTTTTATGATTAAGAATACCCTATAACATCTAATTTAGCTTATCCATATGCACTTTTTGGCCACTTGCACCAACACTACGTCTCAATTCACGTTCAATTGACTTGGCCCGAAAAGCAATAAAAACAGCAAGAATCATCTGAACAATCTTCTGATAGGATGATCGTTTTATGTAACCTATAAGGGTGTGTCCTGGAAGTTCCTCTTTTCTCCGTTTGTTCATTCATCACGTAAAGCATCGTTAAAGCTAGCATTATTACTGACATCTAAGAATTGTACGAAGTATATATTTACTCTTGTATTACAACAAACTTTTGAATTATATATTTTTAAACATTTATAAGCGGTAAAAGGTTAATAATAAGTGATATCTGATGGTGGTTAAACCGTCAAAATTACTAAAAAGATATTTTGAGATAGAAACGTTTTTTTTAATTTATAAGAATTCGCACTGTTTTTTAAAAATTATTTAGAGAATAAAATGCTAATAGTACATATAATAATATAGAATTATTGAATTAATAAAAGTTAATATTAATAAAATAAAAATATGATCTTACAGGCCACTCGTTTGACGTGAAATATCTCACACAATACTGAACACCGATAAATGTGTACGGAAATATTTGAGTACTCAAACTGGATTCTTTGTAAATTAATCGAAGGATGTTGAAAACATGAATCTAAAGAAAATTAGTATTTCCCATAAATCTAATTTTAAGATAATTTTCTGTTTACAATTCTTTTACGGTCGACTGATTGTGATGGATCAGCCGTGGATAAAATCGACTGAAAACATTTCATAACTGAGTTCAGTGAAGAAGATTGTTTATCAATAAGTGGTTCGGAAGTAATTAGCAGTAGAAAAAGATGTGGTAGTCCTGCTGAACGACGCGTGGAACAAAGATCTTCATTGGTATACAGAATATCAAAAGATTTGTCAATAAATTGTTGTGGAATATCTGATAGATTTTCAAATTTAGATCTCCAAAGAGATTTACATAATTTCTCAAATCCTTCTGACAAAGATTCGAATGCTCCTTTGTGAGTAACAGTGGTAATTTGAGTAAAGAAAAACTCAGAGATATCTCTAATCTAAAATGAAAATTTGAAAAAAAATATCCAAAAGTTTTTCAATTTTCAGTTTAGGGATAATAAAACAACCTATTTTCAAGTACAGTTTTTTTTCGAAATGTAAAAATCATTTTTCTATTTTCAAATATTATTTTTTAAAAAAAGAAAGACATTGATATTTTAGAATCTTTTTATTCATCATAATGGTATATTTACAGATGAAAGGACAACGGTAAATAGATAATATAAAAGCTTTTTAATGGTTATAATGGAAAGATATAATGAAAGACACGATTATATGTAAGTAATGTTCGTCTCATGAAGCTGCCACAGTACAAAAGAAACCAGGATGGTTGTATCTGGAGATGTAGTACATGAACCAAAAAGACATCGGTTAGAAAAAGAACTTTTTTAAAGAATTCAAAACTAAAAATGAAAGACACTTTAAATTTGATTTTTAAATTAAATTAGGAATAAATAAAGGACCCCAGTGCATACCTAAACATTACTATTAACACCGTCCCAAAATGATGTATGTATTCAGCTCTGTACTTGAGATGTACCTTGAGACGAACATTAAAAATTAGGAGTCGGTGCAACCACTCAATTTGATGAAGCGGTAAAAAAGTATATAATTTTAATTCGTAATAAATACAGTAACCACATTTATATTTATATCAATTCTTATTTATAATGGTTTGTGTAAAAATAAAGTGCAAAAGTTCCTCGAAAATATTTGTTTAAAAAACATAAATTGTGGTAGAAATAAAGTTTTGCGTTATGACATCTTCTTTTGATCAAGAACCCAATAACCATAAAAACCTTTGTTATCAAAGTAGGCACAAAAGAGATGGTATTTAAGAAGTAGGACTATATTTAGATCTATCTTTGGTGGAATTCGGTATGACGAAGAAATATAAAAAAGTCCCAAACTTGTTGATTTATAAATATGTGAGATAAGTAAATAAATTAAAAAAATTGTTTTTAATAGTTTTTAGTTTTATTTTTTTTAAAATAGGCTGTTTTATTATCTTTAACTCAATTCTCAACCTCTCTAAATTTATCTGGACATTGGTCGACTAGCATTGCTGCCAGATGCCCAAGAATCAACGATATTTCACGGCAGCTTCTCCAGCAACAAATTGTCAGATATTCAGCGTGAAATTCCATAAAATGAGAATCAACAGAGCCCTGTAAATCTTCCGGTAAACAACCTTCCGGAGCTGCAGATGCAATAAATGGGAATATTATCGAATTAATTCGATAACATAATTTAATTATTCTGGATAAGGATACATTGGAAAGTATTCTATTTGTCAAATATTTTTAAGATAATATGGATATATATATATATATAAATAATACTCTTGAAAATGTTCTTCAAGCAATTGTCGAATACAAAACAAGGTAGAATACATGGGATAACGCGTTGCAGCGTCTATCAAATCTTGACTAAGTTTTATTTTGTCTGTATCACTTTCTAAACGACAAATTAAATTTTGGTAAATGTCAACCGGTGATATTTGGTTGTCTTTCGTTTTTATCAACGTTCTTATAATTGTATCGGCCACCGAACAATCATGAGGGTTGCTTGAGTTGCTCTTTTTCAGAGCAATTGCTTTTAAACAATCGAAATATTGAAAATCGACAGAAATATTATTGACGATATAAACGAAACTTTTCGATGCATTAAAACGATTTTCTTGGAATGTATCAGTGAAAAAATAAATTAACGTTTTTAGCAAAATTGTAATATTGTCGCAAAATAGAGAGAAAAGTTCTGAAAGAAAAGAAAATATCATGCTAATCATTTAAATAATATTTCACAAAATATAAAATTATTTCTTAAAACCAAAAAATAAAATATTTTACCATTTTTAATATTAATATTAAAATTGGGTTTAAAAGGGAAATATTTTATGAATAAAATCTATATTTGCAGTTGAAAAATTATTTTTTTAATATATTTCAGTTAGATAATACTCGAAATATTTGTTTAAATATTTAGATTTAACTAAAGTTACACATTATTTTGAAAAAATTAGTTTTTATTTTTTTTCATTGTGTTCCACCACTTTAAAAAAATGAATAAATTCCTGAGTGAAAAGAAGTAAAAGACATTTTCCGAAAAAAATTTGGCGGTGGACATATTAAAAACGCGGTCAAAAAAATTGATTTTATTTATTTTTAATCGACTTTCCACCTGAGATTTATAGTAATATTTTTTAATTTCTTTTACTCCTAAGAATTTGGAAAAAAATTGTTATTGATTTATTTTGAAATTTACTTTAAAAATCAAATCGAAAAACTGTTTTGTTAAATACTCGAAAACCGTTTGGGATAAATAGCTGAAAATTTGGCTGAATTTATTTGATGCCCAAACGACTCCATAAGTTCAAATCAAAAACCCCACGAGGACATATTTCCCTTTTAAATCCGGCTATACTCTTTGTTTATAAAATCGTCCCACGAATCTTAATATTTCTGATTGAATTTTTTAAGGTTTCAAACTTTTAAATGCAATTAATTTTTTTAAAATAATAATAAAATTTTATTTAAAAATTTAATAATAAAATTTTTGTAAATGATAATTTTCTTTCCCCTAAAATAAAATAAATTCGAAAAATGTATTTTGAAAAATATCCCATTTGATATCCTTCTTGACCGTACAAGTAACGCGAAAGGAGAAAAGTTAGTCAATATTCGAACAACCGGTCACCAAAAGATACATAATTTTCATGATTTTGATGTTCTTTTATTTATTTATGATTTTAATTGAAATTATTATTTTTTATAAAATTATGACTAATTTTAATTACGATTAATTGCGACATGGATTTTTTAAAAATTTTATGTTTTATATTTTTTGTGACACTACGACTTGAAGCACGGTAAATCGGTACATAAAATTAATCTTTAATATATTGTTTAACTTTGATCTTAAGATTATAATATTTATTTGTAGATATTTTATGAGGTTTTCGATATTACGAGGGGTGTCCCAAAAGTTCGCGGACTGAGAGAATATGGCGTGGTCACGTGTGTGCGTGACTGTAACGCGCGGTGTATGTACGATGACATGAGGGCGGAACCAACCAATTGTAATTGAGGTGAACTCTCAATGGCTGCCTGTCGGCATGTGTGTGACATACGAATTTATTAATTTGTCATTTTTCTCTCTTGTAGTTAGTATGGAAGAGACAGTGAATTCTCAACGAGCAATCATCTATTTCCTCTGGAAGGAAGACACCCCCACTGCAGATATTGTGCACCGTCTTTGGTAATGCCGCTTTGGGAAGAACGGCTGTCTTTAAGTGGGTGCAACGATTCCAGACAGGACGTCAATCACTGAAGGATGATGAACACATTGGGCGACCAACAACGTCCAGATGTCAAAAAATGTGAAAGCTATCGAGGAAGTCATTCTTGGTGACAAATGACTCACTATCCATGAGATAGCAGCTATTACAGGCGTTTCTAAAAATCAGGTGCTCCTCATCATGTCAGAGGAGCTGCATATGAGGATGAAAACAACAGTCAGTGCGTGGATTGTGGAGACACTGCGTATTTTCTTCGATAATGGTATTAGGAAGTTGACACAGAGATGGGAAAAGTGTGTGAAACTGAATGGTGATTATATTGAAAAGTTCTATAGCGATTCTGATGAGATTGATCAATTTTGTTAACTGGAATAAACTTTTTGAATTTGTTGTTAATTAACAGTCCGCGAACTTTTGGGACACCTCGTATTTGAAATTTTAATTGCAAAATTTTAAATTTTGTAACACAATAATATAATTAATAGTGATGAACCCCAGAGTCAGTCAATCATTGTGTTTGTAATGGTCAAGTCGCGAAAATATCGAATTATAAATATCATTTGAAATTAAGTTATTTTGTAAGAAAATTAATATAAGAGATATACTTACTCGAAATCATTCCATTTTCAGCCAATTTTCTCAAAATCATTTCTAGAAAAACCAATATCGAACATCGTTTATAAAATGATGCGCCAGGATACAAGTTTTCAATTAGGAATTTCATAAATTTGACAATAAATAATGTTGAAGGTGCATACAAATCATTCAGATTCTGCAGAACCTCAACACTCAAAATAGTTTGGAAATTTGACATAAAATGGTGCCGTAATTTATTGTTGGCACCTGACAAATTATTTATTAAAAATTGATAAATCTGATTCCAAATTTGTGTATTTCGTGTTGACTTTTGTCGGGAGACTTGTTTGGATAAAATGGAAAACAGCTGCATCCTCGTCTGAATGAAATGGAATTTTGTTATAAGTTGTGATTATAGTTATTAGATTATATTTATATTATCAATTAGTTTGCTCGTACTTTCTCAGTCTGTACTTAAAACTTTTCGTTCCACAAGAAAATTTTAAAATGTCACTTTATGTCGACAGATGCAAAATTTAGGTATTTTTAAAATAATTGATGTGTCACTATATTTAAATTAAATTACCTTTTTTATATTAAATTAGTTTTTCTTAGTCAAAAAATACAATTAATTTTTAATTTGATTTGAAAAAGTAATCATAATAATTGACAATTAATTTAAACCGAACTGGTAATCTTTGTTTTGGATACTGAGTTTTATAGTCTCTAGTACATGGTAAGCATAAATCTTCATTTTTATTAGTTGACAGAATCAGACTTGTCTGATGCTCTGTTTTTCGGGGCCAGATGTTTATGAAACAAGCAGTCTCTTGTTAAACAAACAGTTCTTTCACACATATTATAGCAACTGTCCATTTTAAAGTAATTATTAATAATAATTAAAACCAACTTTGAAGGACATCACAAAATTTTAGATTTCTTTGCCACAAAATTGTCATATCGTTTTTATGAAAAAAAATGTTTGTCCATAAGTCTTTTGATTTAAATTTGAAAAACTGTGACTAATTATATCATGACGAAGCATTCATTTTACTTGTGTATCACATATTGTAAAGTATATAGGATTTTATAAGGTCTTTGTTTTATCTGAGTTTCATCGAATAGTGGTATTTCATGCTCAATAATGAGTTTTTCCAAGATCATATTCATGTTTCGCAAATATGTGATCATATTTTTTAAAGACAAATGAAGTAGAAAGGTGATATATATTTATCTGGTCATATGTTATGCATGTAATTCATGTTTATGTAATGTTCATTGCTGATTCAACTATTGTTTCCTCGACAGATATCGTATGTTTATTCGGGAATCATCAATCATATGATTCATTATTGAATCACTTCGGTAAGTTAATTAATTAATGGTTTTTAATTAACTTCTTCTTTCTTAAGGGCTTCTTCAGGGTTTTCTGGAGCTGGCCTCAACGGGACCGTGTCTCATATACCCGAGTATTTATTTTAATAAAAATGGGGAAATTTCAAGAAACAAATAACACTAATATTCTACACTATTTTATGGATAAATTAATATTATTGAGATTATAATATAATCTCGCAAAAACGGTTTTTGAATAATCTTTTTCGTATTAAAAGATTTTTGTATGTTTAAGCAGTATGAAAGAATGGATTCATCGAAAATTGTGCTTCTGAATAACCAATACAAATGTATTAGTGGCAAATAATAAAATATTTTTTCTATATTTTCCTTTAATTAATTTAGGCCCAGTCTTTTGTTTCAGACATCTTTAAAGTTCTTATGAAAGTATTTCCATTATCCCTTACCTTACTTTATTCGATTACCAATCTTTTCGTTCCCTGTAAAAAATCACAAGCAAAACAAGTAATTTATGGCATGAAATATCATCTTATTCAAAAGCAATCTTCTCCAACAGTTGCATTATGGTACCGTGACTAGGCAGATATGAGTAGCAGTGAGAAGTATAATGTTATGACAAGTGCACTGCAACACGCAAGGAACATAGCTTTACAAATACATGTTTGTTGAATAGTTGAAACAAGGTGGCAGTATGATAAATGACGAAACCTTGCAATTTATAACGTCTTCTATCAGATATATCTAGGCACACAGTACTTTGAGCAGATAAATAGGCTGATTGTATGTTATTTTATTTTTCAATGTTCAGGTGCAGCAGACCCTTCGAAGAAAGTTTTCTGTAGATTAAGATATTGTACACAAACTTTTTGATGTTGACGCAAACTTCTGGTAGAGTTTGCTAAAGATTTTTTTTGAAATTCACATTCATGAATTATGTTTTTTAGATCTACGTTTATATGAGGTAGTTATATTCACTTAGTCTCCGTACATCATTATCCACTTTCTTTCTATACCATCTTATCTTAAAAAAGCCCAAGTCACTCACTGCCTCACTGCCTCACTAACGCTCATATTATCTACTTACAATTGTAAGTAGATATTTATATTAATAATAATTCATATGGAAAATTATTATTAGCAGAATTATTCATGATAATTTTCCATATGAATTATTATTAATATAATTATCTACTTACAATTGTAAGTAGATAATATCCGTCATACATGACGGGTTATTTACTAGTATATATATAACCATTCTATATTATTTTAATGCAATTTTTGAATCCATTTGGATAATTCTTTTTGACACCACATTGTACACAAATTGACACATTAAATGTCTTTCCTCTCTTAAAATGGAACACATTTTAGGAACGACTATGCCCTTATTCGTGGAAATGACAAGTAAAAGAAGTAATAATAAAATTGATATAAAAATTTAATCAATTAATAAAAAATAAATAATAATTTCTCGCTCACAGATTCGTCATTATCAACAACAGCGCGATCAAAAAAGCGATCATCCAGAACTTGATCCAAAATCGATTGGACCTCGACTCGATCGATCTTCTGCCGACAGTTGACAAACAGTACCTGGTGAACACAGCACCCGATCAGTTTATTGATCGATGAGTTCGTCTGATCGAGATAAGCTATCGATTCGCGAAGAACATCTAAGATTCTCTCCGCATTTTCACGATACAGTTTGGGAACGAGATAATCGCAAATTACTGTTCTAATCGATTGCAGATCGATGAAAACAGGATCGGAAGAATGGAAGATATTAACGAGAAGTTTAATCGACTGCAAAGATTGATCGCTGTCAGTAACAAGAATAGAAATAAACACATCCATCGCATGGGTCGATAGGGAATATTCCTGTGCGGTTTGAAGAAGGATAAAATCGATTTTTGGTTCAAAAATGAGAATTAAATGAGAAGAAAACGTTCGAATAAAAACGTTAAGAAACGAAAACTTTCCAAAAAGCTTCCACGATTGTCGAAAGATTGATTGAAGGAAACGATCGATCAATGGACATAGGTGATTCTGTTTACAATCTTGACAAAATCGCTTGTGATTTCGAAAAGTTTCCGATAGAATCTCGATTGTATTCGATCGGATTTGCGTTTGTTTTACGAATTGCGTATCGAAACAATAATCGATTAATTTTTCCGATATTTCCAATTCGAATTTAACATTGATTTCATTAATAAAAACCAAATTCGATAATTTTCGAAAGAATATCGATTTTAAAATCGATTCGTCACCGAGAGTAATTGAATGTTCGTTAATAAAATCGATTGATTTGAAGAAAAACAGATTTTCGGTTAAGACAGAGAAGGGAAACAGATTGAAAATTGCGATGAAACTCGAAAGACAAATGGAAACATCCGAAGAAACTGATTTTAAATAGAAATTTGATAAATTGTTATTAGCATTCGTAGCGTTTCGGTCTTTGAAAATACTTTGAGTCTAAATTCATCAACAAATAATAAAATAAATGTATTTATTTATTTAACCATGTCTAATAAAACTGATCCATGTTCAATGATTAAAGTTGAGACAACTGTAAGCGATGCAGAGATTCGACACTCCAAATTCGGTAAATCTATGAAAAAAATGTAGCTTTAAAATTACATGATGCAGCAGAATCAAGAAAGAATTCTTTGGTAATTTAACTTTTTAACTGTCGTATTTCAAAATGTTATTGAATTTGTACATATTTAAGCAGCAAAAGCCACTGTGTACGTATTTACAACATCCTTCAAACTTATAAGACTCAGTACCATTATATTTATTTCTCTCTTGAATCGATTTAATGGTCAGGCTTTTTTATATTCAAAATTTGAATTAACAATTATTTTAGTAACTTACCAAAAAGTTTTTTGTATTGATGGAATTTCTATTTAGCAAAATTATTTGAGGTTGAACCTAATTATATTAGTGAGTTATAATAAAAACTATTACAGCAAATGTGACTGTTAAAAGTGGAAAATAAAACAATAACATTTGTTAAAAATATATTAGTCACAGCCGGAGTACTTGGGAAAGAAATATTCGAAAATATGAGATGATAAAGAAACTGAAGATAAAGAAACTGCGCGTATGCAGAAAAATATTTCGGTGGATATAATATTACGTAACAAATATGTTATTTTGATTTTCAAATTTGAAAAATTAAAATAATTTATTATTAAAATGTTGAAATTTATATTACATCGAAATACTATAATAAAAACTTTTATTAGAAATAAAATTACATATATTTATAGAATAATTATGGAAGCATTAGTCTTCTGAGGTTCTTCGTCATAGTGTCTAAAATATTTTGTTAAAAACACTTTAATGTAATTAAGATAAAAATTCAAGTTTTCGGGCGGGGGATTTTTTTTATTTGTAAAATATTAATTATTTTGTATAGTTCGCCTTTATAACTTAAGGATTTTAACTTATTTTTATTGATATTCAACTTAAAAAAATTTTTAATAAAATTAAGATCATAATTCAATTTTTTCGGGAGGGATTTATCCCCCCTAATCCCCCTACTGTGTACGCCCGTTTTATTGATTCATGTATAAAATTATATTCAGATATATTCGTGAAAAAAAGTTATTAATAGATGAGGTCAAACTACTATCAAATGAGATTGATAGTAAATGACCTAACTATGAAAGGCAATACCTAAGCTTAAGCACAATTAATACATAAAGGGAGCTCAGCAGACACTTAAAACAAACACATTCTTATCTACCCTAATTACTGAGACTTTTCTTACTTTGTTTCACCAAAATATTTCTTTTTTCATTTGGAATCAAAATTGTTTTTTATTTTTTTCTTTTAATTTATCAATGTTTATTTTTTGTCAATATTTCTTAGTTAATTAATATATATTTAATTGTCATGAGTGTAAAAATCATCATCAAATGGATCGAGTAAGATTCTGAACCATTGGTTACAAGTAAAAATAGAATCTTTACTATTTCAAAGGCTGGGTTTTTCGTTCTACTGAAGTATCGCTATAAAACGAAAACTGAAGATTCACATTAAGAGAGACAGTTCTGTGATTCACTCGAAACAGAAGAGAATATATTTTACAATGTGACCAATGATCAAGAACCTTACTTGATCGATTCGATAGTGAATAATCACTAATCGAGTTTTTAGGATTACAGTTGTTTCTGCAATGTACGAGTTTTTAAACCCCTTACAATTAAATTTATAAACCAGATTAGCTTGTAATCCAAAAATCGTTTTCAATTTATTCGAGAGGAAGCTTTAAACTTTGAATGTCATTGAAACCACTTTGACACTACTTATATTCTTGCAAATACTCTTTTTTAAATGCTTTAAATCATTCAGAAAAAAGTATTTTTATCATTTATTTGTGATCTTCAATGTTTTCTTCATTTAGTTATTTTTAACACGTGTTTGTGTACATGTATCACTCAATCATCATATAAGAATATTTAAACCATGATTTGCGGTTTCAGAATTGGAAGACCTACTTCAAATTTTATGAATTAAGCCCTTTATTATACGCTCTCTATATTTTTCCTCCAAGGTATGTGATGTTGTGTAGAGACATATATCTGTTGTCTTTCTGTCTAATTCAGTCCGATATTTCCCATTCATCCTAGTGACAAGAATGTCAAGAAAAGCTTTGTAATTGACTATTGTGCAATTAATCTTTTTAAATAATATTAAAAGATTTTAATATGATTAAACATTTAAGCATCGTTTTAAATGCTTTATAAAGCATTTAAAGAAAATCTTCTTTCTGGTCATTGGAACATACACTACGTGGTAAAAACTTTAAAAATCTTGAAAAAGTAAAATCTCACTTAGAAAAGTTTTACAATGAAAAACCCAAGGAATTTAAAAAAAAAGGATCAAATAACTGCCTGAACGATGGAAAAGGTGATAGAAAACGATTGGGATTATTTTTTAGAAAATTTTTAAACTTTTTTAAAAAAATAAATATATAAGTTTGAGAAATATTTTTTAAAGCTTTTTTAGAAATTGATTATTGAACATGTTTCAAAATTTTGTGTTCCATCATCAGCAATTACAATGAATATTTGTAAGTTTATATAAAATACGACAATCAATAAAACGAAATTCAAAAATAAAAAATTCCCTCTAAAATTCAAAAAAGAATAAAACTGAAAAATTCCAACAATAAAAATTACTCGAATAAAATCGCACAACAGAAAATATCAAATCGAAATATCGAGCGATAAATTCGACAGAAAAATCGTTTTTGTGATCGGATATATAAATCGATATTTTGTATAATATTTGCAATGCCGAATTAACATCTTTCGATCGATTATCGACTTGAATTAAATCATTCAAATCGGTTACGAGTTTTTCGGTAACTTAAAATGTGATCAATAAATAAAATAACGAATTGAGATTCGATTTAATCACCTAATAATAATTGATTTGCCTTTAGAAAATTTTGATTGCCACCTAAAATCGGTTATTTCTATCATTCGATTGTCAAATTACCTTTTACAACAAATATTTTATGCAAATCGGCGATCGATAAACTATTCACATCTGGCAGCATCATTCGGGAATTTGAATTTGATTTTGTTCGATTTGTCGATTATTAAAACAAATAAAATGAATAATTTGAAATGAAATGAATTATTTCAATATCATATTTTGTCATTGACTAAATATGTTAATGAATTTTTTTGATCGAAAGTAAAATAAAATTTCTAAAAAAGTTAATTTTTTACAAAAAAAATGCAGTAAATTAGGGTGTTATAACATTTATTCACTTAATGCTTTGTAGTGTCAGTATTTTTTGCTGCAGGAAATGTATCCAATAAACGACATTTTAAAATTATTTTTGAAACGCTTATATTAACTTTGTAAGTCGAGTTGTATGTTAGTTTTTTTGTTTGCTAAAAATCTTACAAACGATTTACCTTCCTCTTCGCATGATTCGATTGAGCTGAAATTTGGTACAGATGTGACGACATATGAGTCCAATTAAAGATTACTATCCAAATGTCATTTATTCGTCATCTTTCGCAGAAAAAAAATTACGAATACAAATTTAGGAAAATTTATTTGAAAAAATGTAATTCAATATTTTGTTTTTTCTAATACTCATAACTTAGAGAACTTGTGCTATTTTTGTAATACTTTTTTTGAGATTTTTTATTAAGCTATAGTTTTTTTTGTTTAATCTTTGTCATGATTAATTTTACAATTATCATTGATATTCAGGACACTGGATATCCCACACTTTCTCATAATTTTGCCGTTAGAAAAAAAGTAACTTATTAGTGTAAGATTCTGAAAATGCCCACTGATCGCCGGACCAACCGAATCAGAAATTGGCGCACTACTATTTCGCCAAATGTTGAGTATAATATTCAATAAAAATATTTTATAAAATTTTGTTTTCATTAATTAGAGTAAAATAGAGATATTTACTCTTATTTTATTAAGTATAAATTATATATAAGTAATTAGGTTTAATTTAATTAAAATTATACATATTTAGGATTAAAATAACAATATTGTTGAGTGTTAATTGTGTTTTTGTTAAAAGTAAAAGAACTCTTATTTTAAAATATATTTCTTATTTACAATTAATTACAATCAAAGTGTTTAAAAGATTAACGTTTTATTTGGCCCCTGGCCGATTTTATATTAATTTCGAGAGTCTTAGCGACAACTCGAATGATTGTGTTTTGATGGTTAGAATCACACTTTACAGCGTGATGTATAAAAGATATGATATATTTTATATATAAGATTATATAATAACTTTAGGTTGCATTAACCTTTTTAAAATTTGTTGAGTGTTATTGATAGTCGATTCCAACTTGTTAAGTCTACACTCTTTCGGTGTAAATGACTTCGACTTTTTCGAAAGTCCTTAGACCTTTTTCGTCTTTCTGGTCGATTCCGACTTGTTAAGTCTACACTCTTTCGGTGTGAATGACTTTTTCGTTTTTTCAACGAATTTTTTGTTTTTTTTCTTTTTTACTTCACATTATTTCAGCGTGATTATTTTCTTTAAGTAATATGTTTACGAGTATTACAATTTTGATCTGTTCAAACCACGATTTTCTGGGATACTGTATTATATGCAGTATCTAGACCTCCTCGTGGTTTAAATAACCAAATTCTTTCGTTAAAATAACCTTTTAAATTCTTTCGTTAAGATAACCTTTTAAATTCTTTTCCTGTAGTATTCATGTATATTAATGCAAAAATTCACAAGAATTATTTTTCAGTATGTTAAATTCATTTCCATTATCAAAATTTAAATTAAATAAATAATTTATAATAAATTTTGTTTTCGAAGCTTCCAATTCACTAGTTACTAAAATTAGATAACTAGAATAATTAGCCGAAATTTTATTTTAATTTAAATTTATTATTTATTATTTGATTTTAAATATCTGTCTCTCTTTCTTCTTTTATTTACTCAAACCTTCTTAAATATTTTATTTATTTATATAAAAAATATAATTTTATATTTATTTGTCATAAATATTCCATCTATGAAAAATATAAATATTTGTAAATATTTATTAATTTTAACAACAAATACATATAAATTATAAAATTTGAGATATTCCCTCAACAATATTTATGAGGAAAAAGATAATGGAATTTATTTAAAAATAAATAAGAAAAATTATATATAAAAAGATAAGTATAAAAGGAGAAAGAAATTGTAAAGACTCTCACAAAAAATTATTTTATTAATAATAAGAAGAACTTTAATTAATTTAAAAGGAAAATGCAAGAATTATATTTTAAGAAAGGATTGTCAACAGCTTCGACCCTATAATTGAGAAAGAGATTAATAATTGCCACGTGTTACGATACGAATGTAGAAAATACGTCGCTTACATTTTGAGAGCTTCCCCTCTTCATTTACAAAGTCTCACACGCACAGAAGCATTGCAGAAATTGTGGGGATAATCAAGCTTGACTATCCCCATTAAGTTTAGATAAGCCTCGAGTGTGCGTGGAGTGAAAGCCATGAAGAGGAAGATTCCTTGGACTGAGTTCCGACACGGTCCCGTTGAGGCCAGCTCCAGAAAACACTGTAGAGGCCCTTAAAAAAGAAGGAGAAGTTAATTAAAAACCATTAATTAATTAAGTAACTTACCGAAATGATTCAACATGAATCATATGATTGCTGATTCCCGAATAAACATACGACATCTGTCGAGGAAACGATAATTAAATCAGCAATGAACATTATATAAACATGAATTACCCGCATAACATAGTACCTTTAATCACTGGTAGACGCGAAAATCATCAAGATAACAAATGAAATCTGGAAAAACAACAGCATAGCAGAATGACAGCGACATCCTGTAGACAATGTACGAGTACGGGTAGCAACCTAAAATTAAAAACCAGAAGATAAACAAATGTCAAAATCCAGTCTGGAATGGATAAATCAAATGATAAAGCGAAAATGCAATCACCCTCCATCCTGTTCTTAGATAATTTCAAAGAACAGATGTCGATACACGCACACAGGATACCCGAGTGCGTCGGATAATGTTTATGCCCAATCGGGTATAAATTCTCGATGTATCTTTACATTCAACGCATACAGTTTTTATAATTTTGCAAATTGAACATTATTTCACTATTTCACAATTTTATGAATTTTCAATTAGACAATTTTGCAATCACACGATAACACTATTGTACATTTTGATTTATCGAAAAATTTATTTTCACTTACCGGCCGTACATTCATTTATTGTGAACGGAAAAAATACGAAATCAACAAAGGTATATTTCGACAAGTGTCTTATCGTGTACGTTAATTTTCTTTTATTATTTTGCCTGATTAATTTAGTAAATTTTGTATCGTTGATTAATATTCAATATAACTTATTTGATAATGGTTTTGTTTTCCTTTCTTCTTTATAATATTTTCCTCATGATAATTGTAGCGATTAATGGACGAATTACACCAGAATTACTGTCATGTTTAAGGAATCTGAAGAAGTTAACTCGTGAGGATTTGGCGGGACGAACAGAAATTTGGCCATATAGGGTTAGAGAAGTGAGGACGGAGAGGTTTTGTTAATAGTCGTGTCAAATGGAGTGTAAATGGTATATATATATATATATATATATATATATATATATATATATATATATCTTGTAAATAATTAACATGCGAAAGTAGAGATAAGCAATAACTGAATATGCTTCGTGATAGATATTTGGGGCAATCCAAGTAAATGTCCTAGGGATAATTGAATTGCTGATTTGGAGGTGTGGTGATGTCATTTCTCACCACATTCAGTAATATTGAACTCCAATGAAGTCAAATCTCATGACATCACTAGAGTTCAAATTCCGATGATTTCATATACCATGACATCACCGGAATGTGCAATTGCAATGTCAATTTCAATTGCATCAACTGACCCCGGGGCATATTATATAATATTGCCTTAATATAAAAGGGGAAGATTTCAAAGTTTAATTGGTTATTGTACCCAATCAATATTTAATTCAAATATATTTTGTTAGACGAATTTGTGTTCTTTACAGGAGGTATTTGGTCAGTTACTTTATTTCATCTAGTGATAGTGCGACGACCAGTACACAAACCTAAATTATGAGAGAGCAGGATGTCCTTTGTAAATAGTGGTAGGCTAGACTTGTCAGACAATAGAAAAACGATATTGTGAATAATAATCAAACTCACTTCGTAGAGAGAAATAGATAAAGCCTAAGGTCAAGAATAGTGGCAAGCAAGGCAGGGAAGTAGTAATCGCAAAATATTGGAGAAAGAAATACGGAAGCATTCCGAGCAAAACAGGTGATGTGAGTAAAACGTCGATGAGAACTGTAATCCTTACGATAATACCAGTATGAAATAAAGTGTAGTTCTTATTATTGTTCGAATTATATGAAATTAAAGATACGGGTGAAATAGAGCCCGCCCTATCTATGTTACGAAAAGAAATGACAAAAATTTCTAGTTTCAGAGGGAATATAGTAAAAATATTGGAAAAGTATGGGTAATATATTATTTCAAATAAAAATTTATAAAAGCCTCTAGAAATGTCTATAGTGACAAATGATAAAAATTCTCAAATGACGCAAATTTTAAGATTGAACAAAGTGCACCCCTCTATCAAAGTGAACAAAACAATCAATAAAGTTACTAAGGTATGACCGAATCCATTAATGGACACAGACGAAATATTATTATATAATAATAATAATCAAATAAATAAAAATCAACATTTAATATGTGCAGGATTAACCTTTGAAGTAGAAAATGTTTTAAAGGCCGTAACCATTTCGGATAAAATTAAATTAAAAGGAAAAACTATTCCTCAGCCAGTGATTAATTTAGACGATGTCATAATCGAAGAAAGCTCTGATGAAGAAGCAACTCAAACTGTAAACGAGGAAATTAAAGATGAATTATTAGAAAAACTATGGTGAGACGCGGATGAGGCAAATGATGAAGATAATTTTAGAGAATTACACCCAAATAATGAGGAAATCATGGATAATTTAAAAAAAATATCCTCAAATATAGCTGTAGCTGCAACTTCAACACGGCGACAAAGAGGGAGACCAAAGAAATATGAAAATGATCCACAACTACCAATAAAAGATTCTAAAAGTCAATCTTTGGCAAAATCACTTCGACAAATAGCAAAAGGAGGAGATCCTGGAGAGATAAAAAATACAGAAAGAGAAAATGTTGTTCATTGTTTACTAAAAGAAGTAGTAAAATGAGGATACAATTTTGCGTTGATAAAACATGAAGGTATAAAAAGTACAATAAAAGTAGCTCAAAGTATAAAAAATGAAGTATATCACGTAATTAAAGAAAAGGAACGAGGTATAAATGATGGAGAAGTATTAAGAAATTTATTGACCGTGACACCCGATAAAAATCGAATAGTTACTGCTCTTGTATTTATTTTTATAAGAACACATGAAAAAATTATATTTCATACCATGGGTCTATATATATATATATATATATATATATATATATAGGATTGGCAGTTTCATTAATTGAAAGTTGGATAAACACATGTATACAGTCTCTTGGCGAGATGGAAAATGCCCTTCGAGAGGATGATGAAACACAAGAGGAGTAATCAGATACTGAAATTTTTAAAGAAATTCAAAAAGTTATAAAACAAAAGAAAGGTGTAAAGGATAAAATGAATTGGCCAGTAGTAATGATGATGATAATGATGATGTTTCAAGTAATAAATTGAGCTAAAGGGATCACAGCGTATGACTGTTCGAGACCAAAATTTGGACAAAAATATTCACTTTCAGTCCCATAAGTAGTAGGGAGAAAATGGGCATTCTGCCTACACCCCCCCCTAGCCGTAACCATGGCAACGGTATGGGTTATCGTGGTTACCATGGCAACCGTCCCGATTACCATAGCAACGGTCGCGGTT
>MQRK01077061.1:0-13485 GCA_001938485.1 Girardia tigrina
TCGACGCAACCTTCCCTAACAAATGATTCCATCGATATAGAAATCACATTAACAATTATTGGGTCTGCATGATTCCCTACATTCTTCCACTGCGCGTTCGATCGTAAATTATCTCGGGGCATAGTCGAAGGCGACGGACTAATTTACTATTCATTAATAAACTTCCTAAATAACTGTGATAAACAACCACAGTAAAATAAAGTATAATGAAATGTAAAACTACAAAAATATTATTCAATATGTTTATTAAAAATTAGTGACCCACAATCATAATAAATTAAAATTTACAATTAAATTCGCAAGTCGGGAGCCGGTCAAATGTCTCGGTCGTTTGGTCCTCTTTCTCGTCGGTGCGTCACTCGGATGAAGCGTTATCGTAAACCGTCGGTTGGTTGTAGCGGGATATTTGTGGATTCGCTGTCCTTGTTCAATCTCGGTTCGCGTTCTGTTTCTTCTCGTGCGCGTTCGGTGCTCTTTCCTTCAGTTTTTTGTTTTTCTTCGTGTCACGCACGCCTCTGGAACTCGTTGTCGTCAAAAGGTATTTAAAGTAGTGTAAATAGTTTGTTCAAAATTGTTATGTTAAAATTGTGTTTTTTCTCGTTGTTAAATTTGTGCGCTTAACGGTGAAATGATTACCGTATTTGTAGGGCTGGAGAGGCATCCTGCTAGTGGACCAATTGACTTCTGCCAGACAAGTGTCTGGGCTTCTCTCGTGAGCGGATTGGCCGATTCGGGTAAGTGTGTTTCGATGAAAATTTTCAAAATTTTAAACTATTTCGTTTCATTATAGGTTTCTGGGTTTGTGTGTCGCCACACTCGCAAATTTTGAATTGGTGTGCGACCACGTCACCGATGACTATTCATCGCGTGATGATATTTTTGCTTTGTGGGCCTGACTCATGGTAAGTTTCTTAATTGGCCTTTGTCTTTTCTAATTAATTAGTATATCTTTGTAGGGGTATATCTTCTCATGTGAACACGCCAGGATCTCACGGGTGGCATCCAGGGGTCGGCCTTCTCAATGGCTATGCGGGGAGGGTCTGTTGACCTCCTAGTTACAACGGGTCGTCCAGTAGGTGACTTAATTAGTTTTTGGGGTTTATTTTTCAATTAATTATTTCTTTTCCAGGGTTTGGACTCTTCTCGGACCTTTCTTCGAAACTTATTATTAATAATTTTCTTTCACAATAAATGTATTCTGCCTAGCTGGTCTTTCTTCTTTTTTGTGTTGTTTTATTAATATTTTCGGTAACAAATTTTCTAATGAGTTTAGTATTTCCAATAATAAATTTCCTAATGGGTTCTGGACTGTAACAAAAGATATAAAAATAAAATAGACCACAAGCTAACCAAATAGCAATAAGAATTGATTGATTGACAACGTCACACAAAAACATAAAATAACTATATGATGAATTTATATAAATAAAGATAACTTAATAAATTAACTCTTGATATTACAATATTTATTTATAAATTCTTCCTTTCATTGCCCACAGACAGTCAATTATCGTCGAATCGTTGTTTTTCAAAAACTTGACATAATTGAAAATCGCTGAAATTTTATTGTTTTATATATATATATATATATATAATTAAATTATAAAAAACATAAATAAATTTAAAATAAAATAATTTGAGTATTGTTTGACGTTTGATTATTGTTTTTATACGTTGTTGCTATCGCAACATGGGCTCATCGAGACATTATTCAATAATATATTGCTGAGTAATCGTGTATTTTTTGTTGTTCGATCCTGCATGTGCCCATGTTTTTGCCAAGTGAATGAAAATGACTCGCTCTGATTGGTCAACAAATCAGAGAGAGCCTTAAGCCAGACATTATTTCATTTCAGTTTTATTTTTTTATTGTCAGCTAAGAATTTTAAGTGCAGTTAGAAATTATTTTGAATTTTCTCGATTTTTGAAATTCATTGATGGATTTATTTATTTGATCAGAATTTTGACTTTTCTAACTCATCAGTGCCCTTATAACAGAATTCTTTTATTAAAACTACTTTAAGTATTGTGTTTTTTTAATCAAAACATTTCCCAGAAAATTTCACAACATTGATAAAATATCAATTGGAACAAATCCTACGATTGTGACTCGAGAATCTCAAGCTTATGAAAGTAATTAGTAGGGCACGGAATTTAATGACCTTAAAAATCAAAAAATGACTATTTTATTTCCTCTTTCCGGGTGAGATATTATTTTGTTCTTCCCCTCTGCCAATAGAGTCGCCACCGTAACCAATAATAATCAATAATAATAATCATTGATAACAGAGTGGGTGGAGCAGTGGTGTAACTGCGGTGGATTGGTGACGGTGCGACTCTATTGGCAGAGGGTAAGAACAAAATATCTCACCCGGAAAGAGGAAATAAAATAGTCATTTTTTGATTTTTAAGGTCATTAAATTCCGTGCCATAGTAATTAGTGTTTGTTATTGTTATCTAATATACCTTATAATTTTAATTCCTCATTTATTGTGATCATTATTTTTGTTTGATTTATTTTTTGCTTTTACATCTACCTCTCAGTATTAAATTATTTTTATTGTTACTGTGATTGTAATTCTATTGGTTTGATCTAAAAAAGTCTACATATATCATTATATATTTTTATTTTTATTATTAAATATTAGTAGAGATAGGCTCAGAGATTGTTGTAAGTAGTGATCAGCATCTTTTAGTCTATTTTTATTGATTAATAATTATCATTATCTATATTATATTTATTATTATTTATATTTGGATTCCATGCCTTTCTATATCTCTATCGCGAACTTTTAATGACAATTTCTGTTAATTTTAATCACTGGTGTTTTGTTATTGCATTAAGTGATACATAAATACGACTATTTAATAATAAAATAAAAAATTAAATTAAAAGTTAAAATAATAAATATTTAAATATTTTGAACCCACTCAATCATGTTCAATTTTAACATGATATGAAAGAAAAAAATACACTTGTTAGATTCATGTGACTTCAGTATGTGCCGAATTCCTACAACCGTTCAGTATGTGGTGTGTAGGAATGTATCGATTTGAGCTGAATTTAATTGACTTCACAAATCGAATGAAATCGAAGTGATTAAAATCATTATTTTATGACAGAAAATTTTTATCATCGATTGCGAGTCGGATTTTTTGTTGTTTTACTTTTTTTATGATTTTGTTTGATCGAGAACTTTATGAATTTTTGAAAATTTGTCTACAAATTGTCTACTTAAAATTATTTGTCGTTGCATATATTAGATTCAAAAAAAATTATCAATGCAAATATTCTTAATAAAATAAGCTGATAACAGTCACACCGAGATCAAAATCCCATCAAAACGCTTATCGTGCGCGCCTGCTACTTCCGTCCGTTAGAAAAGCACGTTATATTATTAAATGTTTTGTCAACCTATTGCATGAAATAGCTACCCACATACCGTTTGTCAGAAGAACTAAGAAGTGGTACGTCAGGTTATTTTTCCAACCAAACAGTGTTGACAAAGTTGCAAAGAAGATCTCAGTAACAGAATTCAAGAGTCGCATTACTAAATCAATTTTGAAGGAGACTACATCTCGTCGATCCCCATTGCACTTGTAAGATGAAATTCCAGGTCCCATAATAAACAAAAAATATGTTTCCTGCTCACAGAAGCTATTAAAAAAGCAAAGTATTCCATAAGGAAGAAATCATGGAACGCAACTCAAATCAAAGTGCTCAATTTGTGAGAATCTTTATTTGGCTAACTAGTAACAAATGTTGTTTATAGTAGATGTTATATTTATTTGATTTTTATTAAATAAAAAACCAATGAAACCCTTGAATTTTAACTTTTAATAAACGAAAAAAAATTGACCTTAAAATCGGTCACATTGTACATCAGGTCAGGAAACAACTTTGTCCAAACTAAGGTAGTCATCTTGATCTCTGGGTCAAAATAAGGGAGTTAGCAAATATTCATAACAAAAAATATGAAAACAATTATTAAAATACCGTCATATGATCTGAATTGCTAGCAAATGCGTATAGCACCATGTGATACACGAAGTACGTTATATGTTAATAAATATTTTATAAATACTTGATTATTTAGATTATATTGATGAATTCTGAACGTGATCACTTGATGTGAACATTGGAACTTTGTGATATTTGAAATTTTTATTGATATTCCAAGGAAAAATTGGTGATAAATAGAAAGTAAAAAATAATTTAGAGGGAAATTGTCGTAATAATTTGGAGTAAAAGTAAATTTTTGATGTCTGATTAAAATTTTGTAATGGCAAATTTTAAAAAATTTAAAATCATTGAGACGATCTTCTCGTTAATTATCTATTGATAATCAGAAAATAAACTCTAAATGTACTGTTTACTTTGCCGATTCTAGACAAATAAATATCGTCGTTTGTTTAATTACTTGAATGTATATCGGCATTAGTATTCGACAATTGGTTGTGATTGTCTGGATGCTCTTACGTCTCGAGATGTGACGTTTTTTTCTGTTACATTACTTATTTCAGCGTATTTACATCTTTCTTTCGCAATTTTCAAACTCGGCGAATCTTTGTTATTAGTGTTGAGAGATATTTTTATGATTTACAATTCTAATTTTACACAAATGAAGAAACGTTTTCAAAACACAGTAAATATTTTTTTATTTTATCCACACACAGGTTACTAAGCAACTATTCAATAAAATTACTTTTTAATACAAGAGGGACGAGAAAACAAAATACCTTGAAGGATAGAGCGGTTATTTATGACTGCACATTTGTAACTTATGATTTTGTGGTTGTAAAATAGATAAAGTTGATTTATTTAAAAGCCTGGTAGTAATACATTGACTTTAAACACTATTTAGATTTCCTTATGCAATATTTTATTATTTATCTTATTTTAACCTTTTTATGTACCGTAAATTTATAAAATTTAATTCAATATACCAGTATTTAAACTACTTTAAAATGCAGTTAGCAGGAGTGCAAAATAACGCAAAAATATCCAGTTCAACGCGTTTTTTTTTATTATTTTAAATAGTCAAAATGTACATTATTCTCACTAATCATCTCTGAGAAATCCACTTGTTATCGTATCGACAAGGTAAGTTACCATACTAAACTATTATCTCATATTTTTTAATATTCTAAAAATGCTACATAAATGTATAACAGTATACTTTATACAGTATTAAATGTTTTCACTTTATTGTTTAGTTATAATAGTTTTTTATATTGCGCCTATTAAATAAGTATTAACATATTTTATTGTTGTGGTCTTTATTTTCAGATAAAACTGCCACTTACAATCTTTACCTTACCAAAATGCAACGACAGAGACGAAAAGCATTTTTAGAAGCTATCAATACTATAAATCTAAATGGATCGGGTGATGAAGTGAACAGTATTCACATTTAAAATTTTTTTATAAGTAATTAATTTCTTTTATGACAGTTCTCTGTGGGAAATGCGGATAGTGAATCTGACGGTGAACTTAGCCAATCATCCGGTTGCGAATCAAGTTTCAGTGATGAAGGGTCTATTGTGTGTCCTCCACCTCTGAGAGAACGCTTGGGGCTGCTTGTGATGTTGTTAATATAACCAATTTTAATCAATAGAATCGTTTATTCGTACCCACTTTTTTCAATGAAATTCCAGATGAAAAAGAATTTTGTTTAAATGCAAATCTTGACAATATATCAATCAATTCAACATCATCGTCACGCGAAGATTTTATTTATTGGGAAATCCAAGGAAGTGATTTAAAAACCAAAACTGCTGTTTCAGTAATTGAGAGCATACTTATATGTCTACTTTATGTTCTTAAATCCAAGGAAGTGATTTAAAAATCAAAACTGCTGTTTCAGTAATTGAGAGCATACTTATATGTCTACTTTATGTTCCAAAAGATATACATAAAAATTTAGATTGTAAAGGAAAAATGTAGTTTTTGATCCAAAAATAAAAACGCTTTTAATAAATGTTGCAAAATTCAGTCCTTCTTTCGGTCCTTGCATTGCAACAGTTAGCTTGTCCCAAATTCAAATGCATTTTAGATTAGCACAGGAAATTTCAGCCTTTGAAAATTTTCTTAATTTTAACAAAACTTAACCAATCATCCGGTTGCGAATCAAGTTTAAGTGATGAAGGGTCTATTGTGTGTCCTCCACCTCAGAGAGAACGCTTGGGGCTGCTTGCAACAACGTTGAATGGTGTATTTGGAAGTGAAGGCAATGATGACTTGAGCAAGGGCGTTTTTGATGCATTTTATCGGTAATTGTCTGAAACAAAGAGAAGATCGAATAACCGGAGCATTAACTACGGAAGATTTGATTGCTGCAGAGGAAGAGATAATTACACAGGATCAAGATATGACGTTCAAAGAAGAGTTGGATCGAATTCATGAGAAGAAATTTGTAGGTGAACGAAGTATTTTAAAAGTATTAACACCATTTATTGATGATCAAGGAGTACTACGGAGTCAAAGTCGGTTAATAAACATATCATGGTTGCCATATAAAGCACACTGTCCGATCATTCTATCAGGAAAATGTTGGATTGCGAGATTGCTGGTTACAAGGAAGCACGGACAGATAGCATCTTTTTGAGAGTAACAATCATCTTTTAGCCGATATGAACAAGGAGTTTTGGATATTGGATGGACGGAGATTGATACATATGATAAAACCGTAATGTTATGCCTGTCAGAAATTTCGAAGAAAAGGGTCCGTTCAACTAATGAACCCGATTGAGAATTATTTGTCATTTTCTATAAAAGTATCATTAGTAAACGAAAGAATTTTGATTATTCATTGTTTAAATATTTTAGGTTAATTTTGAGATTTGTAACGATTATTGAAGCATTATTTTTATCACTATTTTTTGAGAAATTTTTTGTTTGTCATCGAAACATCTGTCAGCTAATTAATAAATATTTAAACAATTGTTGAGATTAGTAGATAATCATTAATTTGAAATATTAGTTTTGTAATTTGTCGATCTAATTAAAGTCTCGAATAAAAAAAGGATTTGACTTAAATTTCTAAATCTGAAACCCAACAATTGTTAATTGGATACAATTAAATTATTCACTGGATAAACTTAAATTATTTTCAATGGGTCCAGTGAACAGAGACCAAGCGTTCAGATGATCCACTGCGTGCTCTTGCTACCACCACCCGGTTCTCTGGGTAACTCTGGAATAGGCTTGAACAACATTTTCATTTAAAAACTCGACAATTAGCAACTGCGACGCTGCGGCGCCGGTTAGGGCTCCTGAGTCGAGGATGAATTACACAAAATCTATTCTCACCGTGATTGACGTTGAAATTTAAATGTAACTTAAACAACTTCATAACGACTACCGAAAGAGTTTCTGCTGTCATCGAACAGAGATGTTTCAAATTAGAATCGGTAAAATTCAACTCATAATTTACTCGCTTATAATGTTATGGAATTAAATAAACGATCGATTGAAACTTTAGATCATTTGCATTTCTATTAATTCGTTTATGATTAATAAACGGTCTATTGAGTTAAAAAAATAAATAATAAGAAATGTTATTTCTTTACTTATTAATTACAATTAATTTTATTATTAATTTAGAAAAAAAAATTTATTTCCATAAAGAAACGAAAATATAAAATATGATTAACATTTAACATTAGTATAAAAGTATATAAAGACTGGAGACAAAAATGTAATTTTTCAAAATTTAAGAATATTTAATTGTAATATAAATAGAAAGATTAAACATCATAAATTGACACTTAATTCTTTTTAATTAGAAGCATTGTGCCTCAGATATAATTGAATTTTGCCAGAATAGATTTTTTGAATTTATTTAAATTTGGTTGGAAAATTGACCTGGATATATGTTTATTAGAAGAATCAGAAACAATTTTATCGGAAGATCTACCTTATTTAGGTTTGAACTAATTTAATTACATTAAATTTTACAACATTTATTTTATTTAGATATTAATTAACATTTGACAAGGAGCGTGATTTTTTGCTAAAAAAATAATAAAATACACATAAAATTAAAAAACAAGTTTGTAAAGTCCGTAAATTATTTAAAAAATATACTTTTTAAATTAAAATCTCCTTGTCATTGTTATTGAATTCTCAGATTCATGTTAGTTAATTTTAATTTCATTAAATTTTATCTTTACTCCTCAGAGCTATTGAGATTGTAATTCCTTTGAATTTCAGTCTGATTAGCTTATTAAAAGAAAACCACAACAGGTCTTTTAAGAACTAAATATTTTTCTGTTTTATCTCGCTGATTAAAAGCGGTTCAAAGTTATAATCGATTAAATTCATAATAAACAAATTAGAGTTTTATTGTTACAATTCATTATCAGATTTTTAATAAATTATCAGTCAACTTTAGTATTTCCGTTCGAAACTCATTTCAAATTTGAATTTTAACAAAGCTTTTCACAAAAAATTATTAAATATAAAATCTTTTTTTACGATCAACTATTTCAATAAAAATTTTAGCCATAAAATTTCAATTCGCATAATAAAAACAATTTCAATTAAATTCTTCCTGAAATAAAACTGTCTATGTAAACTTGCCCTTTCTACAACTGCTTTTCCGCCTCTTTCAAACCGAAAAATGTACATCACCGCTCTTACAGATGATAAGGTATCATCAGTTTCCTCTATAGAAAATTACAACTCCAAAAAATATTTGATAAAAATCAAGCTAATATAAAATTGCAGACAGAAAAAATGTCTATCAGATCCAAATTTATTTTGATGACCTTAATGACCAATGAAAACGACAATTTTATTATTTAGCAATTTCAATCAACACAAAATAATAAAATGAAACCCAACCAGTAAAAGGGGGAAATTGGTTGAAAGATGAAAACGGGAATTTAGTGTAGCAATTGAAGACCGATTTCACGGATTCTGACATGTCAATTTTATCGAAAAATGAAGGCATCGAAAGATGTGATTGAGAAATTATTTATTTCAAGCTACATCAATGACGCGTTTTTGATTACAACGATAATATGTTTTAAAGTAAAATCCTATTTGTTAATTTTTTTCGACGCTTTTGGGATCATTTCGTTGATTTCGTTGTAGTAAGATGAAGGAACGTTTTTTGGGAGTTACTTTTAAAATATATAGATGTATGTTATTGTTTCTAAATGAAATCAGAGTAAAAAGTAATTTTAAATCACTCAACATTTATAAATTACCAATCAGATCGAACCCTTTCGTTCAATCATTTACTAGCACTCCAATTCAGTGGAATACACACTGATTCCCACCAACAATGCACGATTAATTCTTGGCAATGTTAGGTCAATCCATTGAATCACATGACTCATTGACAAAGTAAGCAAAAAGTGATTTGAATAGAATTATATTTTAATTTAAATAATTTTTTAAAAAGTTAATTATTAATTTTTTAATTTAATTTATACATATCCTTATATACAACATATCATATATATATATATAATATATATATATTCAAATATTTTCAAATGAAAAAATATTCAGTTTTGAATGTTATTTTCCAGACAAGAGGATAATAACGAAATATAAATAAGAACTACATTTAAATTCCGAACAGACTTAATAATTATTTTATTTTGACTTATAATTCAAAATGCTTTTCATTTCTTTCTTTGTTTCTTTAATTGTATGCATAAAAGTTACCATAAAGTTTGCTCTAATTTTTTCTAATGAGTTTGTAAAAAAATTAAAACAAACAGATCCGGCGGATCCCAGAGTTGCCCAGAGAATCGGTCGGTTTTATCAGTAGCGAGATGTAAATGTGGATTATGTGAGTGCTCGGTTTCGGTATGTTAGGCCTATTTATCATTCAATTCATTTATCTCATTTAAATGTCCTTTATGATTACAAATTTCAGATTGTCCAAAAAATTTTAAAAATCATGATTCGTGATAATCATTGAAAAATTTCGAATTCGATAAATTTCAGAGAATTTCAAACGAGAAAGTGACAACTTGTTAACAATGATTATTCTTTCGTCCTTTTCTATAAAATTTCTCGAACACAATATAACTTTAATCAGCACTTAAATAAATCAATTTCAACATACATAAATAAAGGTATCAGAACGAACCAAAATTTCTCAAAATAAATTCACAAAAAGAAATCATTAAAAAAAGTGCGATTCGAAAGTATCGAGCTATTTCACAGTTTTTAAAAGTACCAAATAACATAGAAATAAAAAAAACTCAAGAAAAACTGAACATTTAAAAAACTTGACTTTTTTTTATTATTATTCATTAATCGTAATAGTTTGAGAGAAATGAAAAATTGTGAAATTTGAATTGAGCCAACAACTCGCTCGAGTTTTTCAAATTTCCTCCAAATATTCGTCTTGAAGTTTTTATTCTCTCCCTTGGTACACAAAAACTGGGTCTCGATTCTGGCAACCAACAAATGATTTCTCTTTAAATGATATTATGACTCAATAGGTCAATAACAAAGAAAACTTCGAATTGAGATACATTCAAAACAACAAATTCAAATTGGTAAAAAATGATTTATTTAAATTTTAAATCTACATTAATTTAATTTAATTAATTGGCTTTTAGTTTTATTTAATTATACTTAATTAAATTTTTTTAACTTTTTTATCCATCTCAATCCACTCCTCTCAACTCAATCATCTCCCAATCACACACCCATCATTATATAAGCGAAGCAAATTCAAGCAAATAAACTAGAGTCAATAAAGATCACAAATTGTCATTCAAACGCCTCTTGATAATGTTCTAGATTTGAATTGTCATGGGTGATTCTGATCAGAAAACTAAAGGGATTTGATATAATAACGGCAATAATAAAAATAACGAAATTTGAATCCCAAACACAAANGCTTGAAATAAAATTAGAATTTCAAACTAAAAGCAATATTCAGAATTGTTAAGGAATTTGAAAATAAAAATAAATAATAATATTTGTAATACTCTTTACTTCTAGTGACGATTATGTATTTATTTAGATTTTCATTCTACTTTCTTTCTTACTTTTCTTTGTACAATTCCCAAATAGATTTATGTACATGTGTTATATATTTTTATGTTGGATCAAGTTTAGCTCGCTCGAATATGTGAAAGTTGATAATGTTCTAGATTTGAATTGTCATGGGTGATTCTGATCAGAAAACTAAAGGGATTTGATATAATAACGGATCAAGTTTAGCTCGCTCGAATATGTGAAAGTTGATAATGTTCTAGATTTATTTTTTTTCTAGATATATTTTTATGTTGGATCAAGTTTAGCTCGCTCGAATATGTGAAAGTTGATAATGTTCTAGATTTATTTTTTTTCTAGATATATTTTTATGTTGGATCAAGTTTAGCTCGCTCGAATATGTGAAAGTTTTTTTTCGCATGTATCATTTCATTTCTTTTATTTTTTATTTTATACGTGTTTTTAAAGCGTATAATAGTCTAGGACTATATTTTTTAAGGAAAGAAGTTAGGAAGACGAAGCTCGAAAGAAGATCAAGAAAGAAATAATAATTATTGTCATTAACAATGACAATTAATTATAATTCAAAAATTGAAATTTAAAAGAATATCGATTTTGGAATTATAAATTAATTTGCCAGAAATACATTGAAAGTGGAAACTGCTTTGCAACGAGAATTGGTTCTGCTGTATATAATAGTTTATTATCGTGAATATGACTGTGATATGTTTGATTCTACCTCGTGCGACTGGATATCATTATTACCTAATCCTCAATTACATCTGGTTTGCGAACTTTATTACGAAACATCAGTAATTAAACGAAAAAAACTATTGTTGAAATCACATTTCGCGTTACCATTGTAACCAATATTCTATTTACGTGAAAATCGTACAGTGTCATATCATTCTGAAGTGATTCCTATAAGTAACTTTAATTTATTATTTTTGTTAGAGGCTTAAAGCATTTTTGATGGTTATTGAATTATTTTGTTAGTGATCATTTATACTATAATACGTTATTACTCACATTCGAATTTTTTTATCATAAATATCTAAGAGAACAAAGCTCCCTTTTTTTCCTTGTTTTGGTATAGACTCCAGATAGGGGAAAATTAGGACAGATGTGGTCTATTGTGTTTTTATATAATTTATACAATAGGGGGGCTAGTGCAGTGACCCAGTCACTAACACAAACATATATATATATATATATATATATATATATGTTCTCTATGACAATCAATCGCAATTTGTTTTGTATTCTTCTTATCAAAGCGATCCATTAGTATTTGGTAATTTAAATTTAGAGATTTTAATTGAAAAATTTATACAGTCATAAAAATTCATTATAAATTTTTTAGTGAACGATTTCTGAAGCATAGTGTGAACTAGTTTTATCAGAAACAATCATAAGTAAAGATAAAATAATTTCTTTAATTAAATTGAGTCTCATATTTGATCGATTGATCAACTGATCTGGCTGAATAAAACAAATAGAAACTCTTTACAACGATTCGAACAGATATTTATTACACAATTGAAAATGAGACTGTTGGAAAGACCAATTCAAGTAATGTTCATAGAATTCCTAGAACTATTCATGTTTGATAGTCAACGCATCGTTTCGATTAGTGTTCGATGAACAAACCCGGCTCCCGGCAATCCAGTGTCTCCGCACCCCTCACTCAGGATCAAACAGCATTCATTTTTTAATAGATCACGAAATCCAACATCGTTAACAATATGATATTGTGATTCATTATTTCGTTTTTTTTGAATATCTTTAAACCAATAACATAAGAGAAATTGTTGTGAATGCCAAATGTTATAATCATAAAGTAGTCTAAACTAGAAACGATTTTTATTCAGCCAAAATTACTTTTTAATTATGTAAACAAATAAATAAAAGGAAATAAACGACTTTTTAAATATTAGTTATAATTGATTTCAAACAATGTAACGGAAAGAGATCTGTCACGACCATCCTTGACTCTGATTTAATATTCATTAATGATTTTTGTAAATATATATGAGGTGATGGCCACCGGATCGAGCTGTGGCAACCAGCATCTCTTAAACGTGCCGGGAGTCGCTCCCCGGAGAGATTGGCGTGTCGATTTGACGGCAGCCGTGCACCGATCAAGTCCAGTGACCACCGGTCGACACATCGTTGCGTGTCGGGGCCGCGACCGATTCGTTGCGGTTCGCCGTCGAGCAGTGAAACCCGGAACAGCGGGCCGCACGACTGCTCCGTTCACTCAACTGGCCAGTTCCTGTCAAAAAGTCATGCACTGTCGGATCACACATAATAGTACCGGACTCAGTCCGACCGGTTCGTTATGTGACGGAGTGGGGAGGTTACGAGGGCTCCGGATGAATTTGTGTGTCCAGATTCACAATAAAGCAGAATAAAAAAACCCGAAAGTAAGTATACTTCTATTTTTCATCAACAATAGACATTCATATTTTTCTTTAATTTGTGTAATTACATTGAATTTTTTAAACTGTTTT